>JAVXUP010002718.1:0-112237 GCA_033070095.1 Escallonia herrerae
TACTCTCCCTCTATTAATGAAATTCTTAGACCCTTTACTTGAAAAAAAAAACTAAGACTCTACTGACTATGGAATGTTAATACCTTACGTGAATATCAATTGAACCTAGAAACAATCTCCTCTCTTTGAAAAAAATGGAGTGATACGAAGTGATTGTGTTGACATGAGATTTAATTGGGTGATGACACCTCATTCTTCAGGCCAACTTGGAAGGTAGAAACAATCTCCCACCCTGTTCGGCTGGTGCACGACAACTTATTTTTCAACCTCCTTCTTGAAGGTAGTAGCTACAAAAGATCAACTAATTATGACGTGCACATACAGAAGCACCTTCTGAATTAGATACCCTCTCCATACAGTATAAGTAGAGAAGGGAACATTTGTCATTTTAGATGTCCAAAAAGAAGTTCCGACCTAAGGAAGTAAGAGATAGCTCCAAACGCGATGCTGACTCTTAATAATCTACGCATTCTCGCTCTACACTCACTCCATGAGTACGTAAGCACGTGTCAACCCTTTGTAAGAAGTATCCTATCCGACCCAATATCTGACCCAATATGATAGTTTGCCAAAAACCGAATTAGTTGTTACCCGATCTAACAAGGCATAACTGTAATCACGTCTGACGGTAGTGATTGATACACGTGAGCTAATGGATCACTTTAGTTACATCTCGTGGTGCAAAATAAGGATGTGAAGGAGTTCGTGATGGGCTTGAATTCTACTGAGAGTGCTATAAAAGCCGGACTCTACTCTCAATACAGTAAAATAGGGTTTACATACTTGCGTGATGGTTGTAAATCAAGGTTTACATGTTCATGCATTTTATTCACGTTGAATCTATAAACGTTAAACGTTAAATGTACATCTCGGGGGGCGGGGGGGGGGGGGGTGGGGGGGTTGGGTTTGACTTAAATACTAAAGAATAGAAACCATGAGTAGTCTAATGCCTAAAATAATTTTTGAGCTAAAATCCTTCGCAGTAACAATGCAACTCAAACAAACTTATCCTACCAAGGATTTAAACCCTACGATGTATCTCCTTACATTTGTTAAGTGCAAAATAGAATCCAGAACATCAAGCCTAAAAATGCAGGACCTAATCCTATAAAGGCCTTCTTATGATTAGCAAGTTGGGTTTCAATGTAAATATCAGCTCTTCGACCTAGTTTCCCACAACCCTTAACTTTATTCGACAAGCAAAATATTGCTTGGTCCTAAACTAATAGTTTAAACCATATAGAATTGTTAAATATTATAAAGTAGCTCTCGCCTCCCTTAACCCGTCCTCTCATCCCGTGGTCCATAATTAATGATTCAATAGAGTCTGAACCAATGATTCAAAACTATACAAAGTGTCAATTCTGTTAGATGGTCTGTCTTGGGATAATGATATAAAGGTGTCACAACTCGTAACCAATTTTGACACCCTCAAAAGGTCTACTTTTGTATCTTCTGGTCTCATGTAACTTCAGATCGTGGCCGTTGAACACACATATAATTGCGCCAAAGAAAACCCAAAAAGGAAACAAGAGTTGCTCATTAGCTGTCACCGTTTCAATTCAGGTCCCACCATCAACCAACAAAAAAAGACAATTGCTCATGAAACATTAAAACTCAAGCTAAGATTCACACACCATGTAAACATTTGAAAATGGATTAGTTGATTAGAAAAAAAAAAGAAAATGGATTAGAGATTGGGTAAATTAAAGATGACATCCCTGAGATTTGTTCTAAATTACACACGATTTCGTCTATTTTTTTATTATATTCCGCTCCCTAAAATTTGTACTCACATTTTATGAAGTTACATAAATCTAACGGGAACCCTAACTCCATTTGGAGATTTCCTGACAAATCATTTTTACTTTTTTTATACCCAAACTACCTTCCCTTTCTTGAGTCAAAATCAAGCTTATCTTTTTAGGTTTTTAAACATTCAACAATTTAAATTGTACAACTAACAATGCATGTTGTACAACCAACAATTCCGGCAACACCACTTGCTGCCAGCACAGTCAATTCCAAAGGAATTAGTACCAAGGCCAACAAGTCTATGCTGACGACACCCTTCGGCAGCCAATTGCCACCCTCAAACAGCCCTAGCAACGGCCATCACACACCCCCGTGCCACCACCTACTGACAGGTCACCACGACCTACCACCCGGCAACACCATCCGGCAACACAGCCGGCAATGCCCCACCTGGCAACATTCTGCAGCCACCAAACGATACCCACTAACACTTACTGATAGGTCACCACCGCAAACAACTTCGACCACCACGCAGCAACACCGCCGGCAACACCCTTTGTGTGTGTGTGTGTGTGTGAGAAAGAGAGAAAGAGAAAGAGAGAAGAGAAGGGTGGTGAAGACCACTACCCCACCGAGACCCACCACCATCGGCGCACCCATATATAAATTCGGGTCACCCACCACTACCTACGGCCATCCCGGCAAACCCATAACTGCCAGCGACCACCAATCACAAAACCCAAGGGCCACCCACGACGACCCACGCATCCAGTATCGAGTCAACATACCCACCACCGCCGGCCCATCCATATCTAGATCCAGCCCACTCACAGTCATCTCGTCACACCCACAACCACCAATGACCATCAATCTTACAAATCGAGATACCTTGCTCCTTGGTGGGTTACACGTTTTTGCTCTAGCACTAAGGTCAAGAGTTCAAGACGTGGTAGAAAGAGAAAAAAAATGACGAATCAAATTGTGAGGGCAAAAATGTCCTTTTGCTTCGAACCGTTAACACCATCAGAAAAATCGAGAGTTAGGTAACGGAGTGTAATAAAAAAAATAGGCGAAACCGTGTGTAGTTTAGAACAAACCTCAGGAATGTCATTTATAATTTACCATTAGATATATCATGTCCCGTTGTAATAGTTTTAGTAATAAAAAATAATTATTAAAAATATTTTAATCTTTATTGTAAAAATTTATACTGACAATTTTTTATCATATAATACGCAATTACTTTTCAATTGATGACGAGGGAGGCAAATGATAAACCAGTACAATTTTTCCACCACGTGCAACACCAACCAAACGCATCAGTATTACATCCGGGTAGGCAAGATGCCTGATAGACAAGACCCTGGAATTGACTAAAATGCCCCGCCCTTCTCTCAATAAAATAGTGAAGACACTTTTGTTACAGCTAAAGTCCTTGTCACCCTCTTCTTCCCCCAACCGATATACACCGATTCGTAACGATTTTTCAAGTGTTTGGTACCGATATACACCGATATATAGTGCTAGTAAATTTTGCAGGCGTATCGCCGTTATGGAACCTTAACAGGCCGTAACGCCGATAAATACCGTTACGTATCGTTACGCTTGAAAATCTGATACTTTTGTGTTTTGTCTTTGTCTCCTTCGGTCCTTCCGAGAATTATTGGAGAATCTCTGGCTCTCTGCATCTCCTGACTCCTCTGTCTTCAACTCTTCAAGTACCGATCAAGTATTGTAAAGAATTTGAACAACAAATTGCAATCAATTATTGTGCAAAACTCCAAATTAAATTACTGTAGGCCCGTGAAGAAATCTGTTTTCTTCAATTCTCCTCTCTATAAATTCCTCTCCACTGCAAGACCCAATTAACAGAAATTACAAACATACATACAAATCAGAGAAAGACGAAGGACTGAAGTGCAAAAGGAAATAATAAAGGTCAGACGAGTTGTACCTGGAAGAATAAGTAGGTTGGGTATTTGAGAGCTTGGACAGTCCAGAAGGCAAGTTTATCCACGGAGTTTACTGGCTTGTGGTGCTTTTTGACATCAATGGTAGTATCTGCTTTGTAAGCTTCCCATGGCTCACTGAACTAGTGAACTAAGCAACTAGCAACAGCTAGAGCCTGGGATTCCTGACGAAGTGTCGAACTGTCGAAGACTCGACGAAGCCCGACTGGCCGAGCGCAGCCATCGGTGTTTGGCTGCTGTCTTGAGTCGTCTCTCGGAGGCCGTTGACTGGTTGGGACTATAGCGATGGGCGTGGGATTGTAGATTTGCAGGTGAGTACTGAATTTTCTACTTTTCTGAGAAGGAGAGAGTGAGAAACCGAGAGAGAGAGAGAGAGAGAGAGACGGTGCAGTGGGTGCACGGTGGTCAGTGACTCAGTGGTCTTCATTTCTTCAACAAAGTTCTGAACCTTCAAGAATCAAGAGTTCAACTTCAAGTCCTTCAATTAAAGTTAGTCAAAGTCAAACACTCTTATTTATGATTTATGACTTATCAAGTTTATATTAGATTATTTAGATATTTAGAATTTAGTACTTTTGTTTATTGTTTTTCACTTACTTGATTTTGGAATTATGTATATGCTAATATGCTTCTAACTTGAGGTTTTAAATTCAAAAACTTATTTTAATTGGTAATATTTAATAAACTTTTACCATCAATTGTAGATTAAATAAACTTTAACGATTTATAGTTTATGCTTTATTTTTGTGCAAATTTAATTTAAATACAATGTTTTTATGTTTTAGTATTTCATTATGGTTTTAAAATTGCAAGGTATCAAAATTTTATTTATTCAAGACTCAAAATGCCACGTCAAAGTGCGGGAGAGAATGAGGCTCCTAGTAATGATATTGGCTGGAAGTTTGGCGATGCGGTGCCAAATAATAGGCATAAATTGGTTTGCAAGTTTTGTGGAAAGGTGATAAGTGGCGGTGTTACTCGATTGAAACAGCATCTTGCTCATCTAAAAGGACAAGTTTCAAGTTGTCCTGCTGTTAGCGGTGAAGTTAGAGTAGAAATGATGAACCTTCTTCAAGGTAATAAAAAATTGCAAATAGATAAGGAGAAAAGGAAAGAAGAAATGATGCAACATATTAAAGAAACTCAGTGTGATACCGACAGTGATGAAGATGATTGTCGCATTGTTTCTAGTGATGATTCAGATCAAGAGATGACAATGGCACGGAGGGAGTCCATGAGAGAACAAAGAGAGTTTGAGGAACGACAAAGGTTTAGATCAAGTGCAGGGAAGCGATATGATGTAGGAGGGAGTAGTGGGTCTCGGCCTCATGTACCTAAACAATCTTCTAGCACGCGTGAGTCTGCTAGTGAAAATAGGTGGGTTGATCTAACTACACAAGAGTCAAGATTGCAAAATGTGGATGTTGATCTTCATCGATATAGGCTCTAAGCAGACTAAGATCATCACATCAGTTATGAAAGGTCTAAGAAAGAAGTTGGGCATAGCAGTTAGCCAATTTGTTATATTTGGCCGACATTCAATTAACTCTGTAACAAGTCCTTGGTTTGAGCCGATGTTGGATGTTGCAAGAGAGGTAGGAAAAGGAGTGAAGCTTCCGACTCCTAATGAGGTCAGTGAAGTTTATTTGCCTAGGGAATTTGAAGCTTTAAAGAAGTGGATTGAATCTCATCGGTCTATTTGGCAAGAGAGGGGTGTAATACTCATGTGTGATGGATGGTCGAGTGGTACCAGAAGACATTTAATGAATTTTCTAGTTTATAGCACTCGATGTACAATCTTTCACAAGTATATTGATATTACAAATGTTCCGAGTAGGTTGGGAGATTATTACTTTGGAATCATGGACAAGGTCGTTGATGAGATTGGGGAGCAGTATATTGTTCAAGTTGCAACGGACAATGAAGCTGTTATAAAAGCTGGTAGCAAAAAGCTTATGGAGAAGCGGCCAAATTTATATTGGACTGCATGTGCTGCTCATTGCCTTGACCTCATTCTGGAAGATATTGGCAAGAAGAAAACTGCTGGAGAGGTACTAGGAAAAGCAATGGAGATCACCAGGTTCATTTATAACTTTGACTGGGTGATTAATTACATGAAAACCTACACCAATGGCAGAGAGTTTCTACGTCCTGCAATCACACGTTTTGCTATAAATTTTATTACTTTGGAAACAATTTGCAGATTTAGGGGGCCTTTGGAAGATATGTTTAGGTCTGTCTAATGAGTGTAATGCACGTAAATATTCAAAATTGAGCCAAGGGCAAGTTGGTAAAGAAGATCATTTTGGACCGGAGTTTTTGGATTAAAGATGCTGATATTTTGAAGGTGCAAAAGCCACTTGTAAAGGTTCTGCGGTTAGTAGATGGAGATGAGAAACCTAGCATGGGTTTTCTTTACGAAACAATGGAAAGGGCCAAGCTCGCCATTCAAAAGAATTGTCGGCGTCCAACAAAATATATCAGAATAATTGAAAAGAAGTTGGATTTTCAATTACACCAAGATTTGAACATGGCCGGTAAGTTATTAAACCAATATGTAACTATAATTCATTGTTTAAATCAAATATAAGTATTCGATAATTAGTTATTTTTTTCACGTGTTAGGCTACTTCTTGAATCCGCAATTTCAATATGATGAATCTTTCTTGGGTAATAGAAATGTGTTGGAAGCAGTTAAAAAGGTGATTCAGAGGCTAGAGCCTCTTATTGACAATCAAATCAGAGCCATCAACCAAGTGAGTATAATAAAATTTGTATTTACATATTATAATTTGTATTGTACTTTAAACTTGGTGTACAACGTGCTTAAAGTTTTACCCATTGTGCAGATTTTGTTATTTCGTGACAGACATGACTCTTTTGGAACAGTATTGGCCCAAAAAGCAGTTAAACAAACAAATCCGGGTAATTAGACAAAACTATAACATTTATATTCTACAATAACAAAATTGTTATTGGTTGAAGTTTTAAATCTTAATTGTACGGTTGCTATTACTATGCAGCTGAATGGTGGATACATTATGGCAGTTCTGCGCCTGAACTTCAACGAATAGGTATAAGGGTATTGAGCCAAACAACATCATCTTCTAATTGCGAGCGTAATTGGAGTACCTTCAGCCTCATACACACAAAAACAAGAAATAGATTGAAGTCCCAAAAGTTAAATTGACTTGTCTATGTTTATTACAATATGAGGCTGAAGATCCGACAGGCTACAAGGAAAAGCCAAAAAGAAATAGAAGATGCTTTTAACCCCATTTGCTTGGATTACATATTTAATGAAGATGATCCATTAAGTGAATGGTTAGAAGAGAGAGAACACCCTGTATTGGATGGCCAAGACAATTCTGAGTGGTTGGATGATTTGGATCTTAATGATGAGGACTATGTAAATGCACATATGGAACAAGATACCGACTCTGGTAATCATAGTGGTGCTTCATTAAGTCAACCCAGTAGTGGTGGTGGTAGTAGTGGTGATCATACTGAAGAACAAAATGACGACTTCGTTGGGGCTACTTCTGGATTACCTTATGGTGGAGAGGTTGGATGGAATGGAGCTCGTGATAATGAAGTGATCGGTAATTGTAAACAGTTGCCCCAGTCAGAAAATTGGGGAGCATCAAAGAGACGTGGACAAGTAACACGTCCACAACCACGTCCACATGCTCCTAATAATGCTCCAGCTGATGCTTCAAGAAACCTAGAGGATCGTTTTGGCAATCTTGGACTTGGAAGATACCCACAAGGGCCACAATCCGCCTATCCTTCTTATCCTCAGCCATATCCGCCACCACCATCGTATTATTATCCACCGGTCGCTCATTGCCCACCACCACAGTTTTATCCTCACCAGCCTTCTCTACAAAGTTATCCACATGGTTATCTTGTTTTGCCAGTGCCTCAAGACCATAGTTATGTTGGACAACAAGAATCTAGTGGATCTCAAGGTTATTTTGTACAACAACAACGACAATCAGAGTCTAGTGGATCCCAAGGTTATTTTGCACAGCAACAACAACAAGAAGCAGGATCCAGTCACTCCAGTGCTAGTAATAGTAATAACTATGGAGTTAATGCTGCTAACTACGTATTTGGAGAGAGATGTAATGAATATAGAGATGAGATAGAGATTGAAGAACCTGCACGACATTCATTTTAGTGGTAAAAGACTTGTCAAATGTAACATCTGTGATGTCAGTAACATTAATATGTAGAATTTCATTAGATATAAATAATGAGAGTTAAGTTAGGCTCTTTTTTAAATTTAGTTAATAATTTCATGGTCAGATTGTGTACAAACTTTTTTGTTTTGTTCAAATATTAAATTATTCTCACTTGGACTGAATTAAAAGAAATTTTAACCCAACAATGTATTTAAAACAAACTTTAAACCATTAAAAACATTAAAATGAGAGATCTTAAGCTTCCAACCTTCATATAATTGAGTTTTTAAGCATTTACAGTCGCGATAACCGATTCCCGTTATGTAACGTCCGATACACACGATACCGTTATACCGCGACGGATACGTATCCGAATTCCACGATTTAAAACGATGCACTACCCTCCCTGTACCTTGTCTTCCCATTGAATATAAAATGACCAAAATGCCCATGATTCCGGCGATTATGAGCAGGGGGGCATCATGTCACCAAAAAAGTACAAAAATATGACCAGAGTAGCAGATCTACAGCACAGCCCAAACAAACCAGAGAGATTTAATTCCCACCTTCCAAAAGGTACCCCAAAATAAGTAAGATCTAGAAAACGACCCCGGAAAATTCAAATACGTTACTTCCCAATCCCACCTCCTCTACCGATCACCTCCTTTTACCTGATAATGGAGTCGTTCCTCTGCAACTTCAACTGTTGCTTGAACTTGTTGATGAAGTCAGCGGCCTTCGCATCCACCTCCTCGTCGTCATCAGCCGCTTTGACCTTCCCCTCCCTCACAGTCGCCGGGCGGCGGGTCTCCACAATGTCTTCCTCCTCAAAATGCCCAAACGCCGACTTCAAGCTCGCTGACTTCCTCATCTTCTGCGGCAGCTTCGCCGGAATCTCGCCGGACGCCGGCTTCGTATCGGATTGAGTCCTGCTAACGTGGTGGTCAGCCAGCTGACTGTAAATCTCCTCTAAGGACTGCGCATCTCCATCTTCTTCCTCTTCCTCTCCATCGTCTTCAGGGAAAAGACGAGTCTCTTTTTCTGCGACAAGACTCTGAATTGGGTTTTGGGTTTGTTCAAAATCGAAATGAGTTTCTGTTTCAAGGGCTTGATTCTGCAATGGTTGATGGATTTGCTCAAACTGGAAATGGGTCTCTGTTTCCAGCGTTTCTAGGGCCTGGTGCTGATGGGTTGGTTCAAAAAGATAATGGGTTTCTGTTTCTGATGCTTGTTGATGGTCCTGTTGAGGGAGAGGGTAGTCATAATGGGTGTTCGGATCTGGGTTTTGTTTGAAATGGGAAGAGACAGAGACGGGTTCTTGGGAACTGTGAGAGTAGAAATTGATGGATCTGAGACGCTGGAGGACAGAGGGCGATCTGGCAATCTTGGGTTGTTGGTGTTCATCTTCTTGAGCTTGCTGTTGCTGTTGTTCTTTGTGTTGTTGATGCTGCTGTTCTTGGTTTGCCAAGCTTGAGCTGAAGAGAATGGTGCCTATCATGAGGTTTAAGAGTACAAAGAGAACAGTGGGAGTGAACCAGCTGTTCATGGAAGCCCAGATCGATGGTATAGATGCAGACTCCTCAAACATTGTGTGTGTTCAAGTCTGTCTGAGAGAGAGAGAGAGAGAAGAGGGGGCAATGGGTTCTGCTTTGCAGACACACAGACAAAGCAAAGGTAATGGAGAGAGATAGTGCCTGGTGGAGTTTTTTTTTGCCCTTTTCTTTTTGAACCTTTATCTGTCAGTGGGATGATATTTTATTTTTTTATGGTTAATCATTTACAATTTGTTGGTTAATTACTAATTATGGGAATAAAATAATTGATCGTGTAGGATCTCGAGGGGACACGTGGCGAAGGGATGAAGTGGGCATGGCAAAGTATGGACAAAGGCAAGGTGGGGGTGTGAGTAAATGAGAGGCTCCTGTTGGATTTTAATAAAGGGACGATAGACAGGGCAAACAAAGGCCTGCCGTGGGGGCCTGCCGACGACGACGCCGTTTCTGCACTCGTCTCTGTTGCTGTGCACAGTCCCAGCTCTGGACAGACTGACGGAGGACACAGAAAAAAAGCTGATTTTTGAAGACTTTAGAAGGAAGGGGTGTCTGTGTGTGTTGCTGGTTTTTAACAATGATTATTGTCTGACGAGCTGCCTTTGTTGCCGTTGAAACGATTACAATATTTATTGTGCTATCACGAAGTCTCCGAAAATTTCGACGTAGGATCCTTGTTGTTACGAGCCTCCAACACGCTTGATCTTTTTCGCAGGTACGAAAACGGCTACTAGAGTCGAGTTCTTCGTCCACGAACCAAATCCTAGAGCTTGGTGATTGCTCTAGAGAGAGTGCTATAGAGAGAGGGTTATTACTATTGACTTCTTATTTATTGGGATATCTCTAGCCTTTATATAGAGATACAATTAGAGACTGACTTTACCTCCAACTCTTAGGAGATAAAGATGTATTTATCTCAAACACTTAGGAGATAAATATCCTCTAATTAACTGTAATTATCCAGACTAACAAATACACATTATCTGTTAGTGGGCGGATAATGGGTCCATTGACCCAATTTATTAACAGCTCCCACTCGCCCACACACAGGGCAAATAAATCGTAGTCCCTCTTTATCTCTCGTCCACTCATCTCCTCATACAGGAAATGGAACGTGCGACCTACGAGAAAGGATGTCCAGTTGAGGAGTATTGTATTAAGTTATCACCAAACTAACACAATACATCACTCCAATAAATCTCGTATGTACCCCAGATAGTTCAACTACACCAGATTAAACACTCTCAAATCCCTCATAATGAGCAGTGTTAAACCTCTCATATGTTATGTATTCATGACTCATATCGAAACGAAAATCGACAAAGTCGCCCGGGCTATGAATCACACAACATGATGTAATATTGAACTTTCTTCCCAAAGCCCTCATGTCATTCCAATTAGACCCAACCGCTTTCCTAGACATGCCCCGCGAGACCGCATCATCCATGATCCAAGGGTACATGCTAAAGTAGCGACATTGAGTATCCTCTTCATGACATAGTCTAAGGTGAAAAGGGTACCATATAGGATCAAAAATTTCGATCCAAGTGGCTCACACAGTGACGAAGCAGGGATTCATTCGTCACTCCCACTGTCGGTCTGCATTTAGCACATGCAGTATGATTTGCATGCTATGGCGTAACCCGCAAGGGCGTGTCACATAAATGTATAATAAAATACGCCATACGAATCTAAGTCTAGTCGCTGTACAAGCGCCTAACCTGAGTTTTTCAGCCCAGTCACTCTCATAGTGCCTGCCTGAAATCTCACATTCGGCTGTAAACAGGCTACATAGAGTTGTGGAGATACTCTATGATCGACCTACATTTATTAGGTCTCATCTTAGCTCCAACTAAGGCGACATGTTTGCTTTATAAGCTGTATCATCTTATTCGCCCACTTGGCGCTTAAGACAATTATGTCTCATCTTGCTCGCTATCTTAGCGCCAAGGTGAATTACCCGTGTGAGTGGGTCAATTCGAGCCTGGTGACACTCTCAATAAGGATGTATATGTAATCACAAAGATTATCCATTCATTCCAAAATAAACTCAAATCAAGGAATGAAAATTTAATGTAATAAATAATGTCAAGTACATAAGATGCCATAAACATATCAAAACCTACGTAGTCCCATACTCCTAATGTGAGAAAGGAAAACATCTCTAGCAATGGGCTTGGTCAAAGGATCAGCCACCATTCTGCCAGTAGGTATATGTTTCATGGACACCTCTCCTTGCGCAACTAAAGTTCTAATGAAGTGATAACGAAGGCCTATGTGTTTGGCCTTCCCATGATATTTGGGGTCCTTTACAAAATCTAGGGCAGCTGTATTGACACAGTGAACAGTGAACAGTGACAGACTCATCTGCATGAGCTGTAACCCCTAGAGCCTGTAAGAATGACCTCAACCAAACAGTTTCCTGGACTGCTGCTGAACAAGCAACATACTCCGACTCTATCGTGGATAGGGCGATGCAAGACTTTTTCTTGCTGTACCAAGAGATAGCTCCACCTGAAGTGGATATGCGCTCATCTCTATCAGCGCCCCAATCAGCATCGCTGTATCCTCTCAGTCTCAAGTCTCCACCATGATAACACAGGACGAGATCAGCGGTTCCACGTAAGTATCGAAGAATCCTCTTCACCGCATTCCAATGAGCGGGTCCAGGATTACTCTGATAACGACTCACCATTCCAACGGCATAGCAGATGTCTGGACGCGTACACAACATAGCGTACATCAGACTCCCAACTGCAGCCGCGTAAGGCACTTTGGACATCCGATTCTTTTCCTCATCATTCTTTGGGCATTGGTCTGTTGTTAAAGTACACGCCTTGTCCATTGGAGTGTCTATGGGTTTTGAGTTATGCATACGGAATCGTTCAATGACCTTCTTGATATATGTCTCTTGAGACAAACCGAGAAGTCTCTTTGGACGATCACGTATGATTTTAACTCCGAGCACATAATTAGCTTCTCCCATGTCCTTCATCTCAAAAGTTGAGGACAACCACTGCTTAGTGGCGACAATGGAACTCATGTCATTCCCAGCTAAAAGAATGTCATCCACATACAAAGAAAGGATTAGAATATTTTTCTTGGATCGTTTTACGTAAACGCAATGGTCTTGTTCAATCATTTCAAAACCTATAGAGGTAATGGCATGATGAAACCTAAAGTACCACTGCCTAGACGATTGTTTGAGACCATATATAGAACGTTTGAGCGGCAAACTTTGCGCTCATGTCCCTTGACTTCAAAACCCTCGGGTTGAGCCATATAAATCTCTTCGTCTAGTTCTCCATTGAGAAACGCAGTCTTAACATCCATATGAAAAAGTTCTAAATCCTGCTGGGCGACAATAGCTAGGATCAGGCGAATTGAAGCAAATCTCACCACTGGGGAGAAAGTATCTTCATAGTCCACACCCCGCAGTTGGGTATAGCCTTTCGCCACAAGACGTGCCTTATACTTGTCGATTAACCCATCTACCTTGCGCTTGACTTTAAAAACCCACTTGTTTCCAATAGTCTTGCGCCCTGGCGGAAGGTCAATCAACTCCCAGACCCGATTCTTTTCCATTGAGCTTAACTCATCCTTCATTGCAGCCATCCACTCATTTCTAGCAGATGAAGATAAGGCTTCTTCCACAGAAGTAGGCTCGTCTTCATCATTTGGAGTGCACATAAGAATTTCTCCGTCAATCTCAAAACGACGACGTGGAACTCTTCCTCGTGCACCTCTACGCAGTTGAGAATCTTGTTGACCTAATGGTCCTTGTGCTCCCACTGTCTGGGATACTCCCACTAGGTTGAAGGTCACTTACACTATCTTCAGCGACAACCAGATGAGGAACTAATTCCCCACCTTCGCTTGAAGATGGTAAAGTGGCTTCAACCTCCTCTAACTCATAGAGGTCAAGATTCTTACTCGCATCTCCAATGCTAGGAAAATCACTCTCTATGAAATCGACATCACGAGACTCTATTTCAGTCTTTCCACCATTTGGATGTTCACCATACATCACATAGCCTTTAGAGTTTTCAGAATACCTTAGAAAGATACTCTTCTTTGCTCTAGGCCCTAGTTTCCCATACTTATGAGAAGTACTGTGAACATAACCTGCTGAGCCCCATGGGCGCAAGTTATCCAAATTTGGCTTTTGGTCATTCCAAAGCTCATAAGGGGTGGATTTGACTGACTGTGAAGGCACACGATTAAGTATATAGGCTGCAGTCAAAAGGGCATCCCCCCAAAAAGATATAGGAAGGTTTGCTTGCGCCATCATAGACCTAACCATGTCTAACAATGTTCTATTCCTTCTTTCCGCAACACCATTTTGTTGTGGAGTATTAGGAATAGTAAGTTGCCTGCGTATCCCCTTTTCCTCACAAAACTTCTTGAAGTGATCTGACAAATATTCGCGTCCTCGGTCAGTGCGAAGAGTTTTTAAATTCTTCTCTTCTGATTCTCAACCTCAGCTACAAAGCGTTTGAAACAGTCCAAAGCTTCGTAGCGGTGAGATATCAGATACACATAACCATATCGCGTATAATCGTCTATCAGTGTAAGGAAATAAGAGGCGCCATGGCGTGCCTTTACACTCATAGGTCCGCATATATCAGAGTGAACTAGCTCAAGTGGTTGAGTTGCTCTCACAGCCTTTCCAAAAGGCTTCCTGCATGCTTTACCGGCCAAACAAGCCTCACAAGTTTGTAGATTGACTTTTGCGAGTGGGCCTAAAAGGCCTTCTCTAGCCAAACGAGTCATTCTATCTTGGCCTATGTGGCCCAGTCTTGCATGCCAGGTGGTAGAATCATTCACAATATTATCATTCACCACATAAGAATAAGAAGACTGAGAATCAATTAAATCCAATTGAAAAAGACTATCCATGCGAAAACCATGTCCGAACAAAACATCATCCAAAAAAATGTCCAACTTATTACCCCTAAAAATAAAGGAAAAACCACTGTCTAATAAAGCAGTAACTGAAAGTAGATTAAGCCGAACTGTGGGTGCATATCGCACATCCTCTAGAATCAATGTGCGCCCAGTGCGCAACTTGAGCTGGTAAGAACCAACCCCTAGCACCTCTTCGGAGCTATTGTTTCCCATGAAGATATGTTTGCTACCCGCTGGAATCCGGTGATAATCTACGAACCCCTCTCGATCACGTGCTACATGTTTTGTTGCACCTGTATCCACAAACCACACAGGTTGGGAATGAGCAACCATCACATGTGAGGAAACATATAACTGAGAGAGAGATTCTGAAAGTACCTTCTTCGGCTCAGTGCAATCACGAGCGAAGTGTCCTTTCTGTTGACAGTTGAAGCATTTAACTTTAGACAGATCCTTTTTCCCACCACGTTTTCCTCTCTTGCGTTTCTTCATTTTTCCTTCCTTTGGCGCAGAAGTGCTAGCCTCGCCTTTCTTACTTTGTCTTCCGCGCTTGCCATTTGCATTGCGCGATCCCCCTTGGGCGACATAAGCAAGGGTCTTGTCAGTATCTCGAGTCTCGTCCTCAAGGATGACATGCTGTGAAACATCAGAAAAGTTCTTGATGTTTTCACTGTGGGTCAATATCTGTTTCATATTGGCCCATGAGGCAGGAAGGGACCTTATGACAGCTCTGACTTGCTGCTCATCTGTGAGCGCATGGCCAGCATCCCTCAGCTTACCAATCATATTGGACATCATCCTTAGATGTTCACTCATGGTATGTTTAGGGTCTTTTGTGTACTCCTCAAACTTAATCACAAGGCTACGAAGCCGCGTAGTTGAGGTTCCACCAAAAGAAAACTTGAGCTGCTCCCATAAAGCTTTGCAAGTTGGAAGTTCATCATACTGCCCAATTAGATCATTTTGCAAGCTGCTCAACAAGGTGTAGCGCGCACTACGATCTTTCTGATTCCATTTCTGGTAGGCAGTGTGGTCTCTTAGGGGTTGCGCCTCAGTTGGCGCGACCATCTCCTTGGTCAAGTGCTCCTCGAGCTCTTGTTCGTTCAGCATGAATTTCATCTTTTTGTGCCAAACGTCATAATTATCTCCGTTAAGTTTCTCACCCTTAACGAGATCAGCTATGACATTCTTGGTGGCCATTATATTCACTACATTAGATTGCGCAAGGAAAAGACATTAATTATACATCCTTTTATTTATTTCAAAAAATTCAAATGAAAAACATAATCCTTCCTCACATCATGAAATCGAAAATTTGCTAAGCTCGTAATCATCTCCCATGTATGTGAGTTGGGAAAAATATTTTTCAAGTAATTTTTCGCAATAAATTTCATCATCATATAAGCCACAATATAATAAATCATCCACATGATAATTTAGAACAATATAATTGCACCATACAATAGTGTGCAAGGACTCCATTGAGCCCTATTGGCATTCTAATAACTTATGCTAAGAAAATTCTGGCTTGAATAATGTGCGTGCGAAATTACATCCCCGTACAAGGCTTTCTCGAAATATACAGGGAAATAGCAGAATACAACATCTTTGAGAATCCTACTACAAACTACTCCAATAAAACAAATGGAGATGCCGCACAACACATTATTCTCAAAAGAATTTTCTTAAAACAAGAGTAAACACATAAACATAAGTTTCTTTAGAATGCCAATCTAATATCCATCCATTTAACCTAAAACTAGCATGCTCAAATAACAAGTTAAAGGGTAATAAAATGGATGAATAGGCCACATTCTCCTTCCAAGGAAAACGGGCGACAAAGGCCTT
The DNA here is from genome assembly GCA_033070095.1 of Escallonia herrerae. NCBI lineage: Eukaryota > Viridiplantae > Streptophyta > Magnoliopsida > Escalloniales > Escalloniaceae > Escallonia > Escallonia herrerae. The sequence goes on from JAVXUP010002718.1 coordinate 16,219, forward strand.
GAAATTGGGTTTAAAAGGTGTGGGCTTACCAAAAAGCCCAACAAATATACCTCAAAAGTATATTTAAACCATAACACAAATCAAGGCAAATAAATTAAACATAATTTATCTATGTCATATAACTCTCCAAAATATTTATTGCTACTCACGAAGTGCAAAAAATAATATTTACGCATTATTCGTATTTTTGGGATACCACAAAAATACTCACAAATGACCAAAAACTGAGAGATAAATCCTAAAAAATTGGCAAACAGTAAATTTATCCCTAATATACCCTCTGGAATTAAAGAAAAATTCTGTGTGTATAAAACAAAATTTTAAAGCTAATTTCAATAGAAAAAGTCGTTTAAAAATTAAACAGAATACACACAGAGGGTATAAAGGTAAATTTAACACCATAGAAAAATTTTAGAAGGCACGACAAGGCTCCACTCGCCGGCGGTGACGAACACCGGCCAAAAAACAGCCTTCACGCGCCTCCACGCGCCACCATGCGCGTGGGACAGCATTTGAATTTTTTGAACAGGCGCGTGTAAGCACGCGCGCGTGGGCGCGCGTGGGAGCGCGTGGAAGCACTTGCCTGGGCGCGTGTCGCGCGTGGTCAGCCACGGCTGGCGCGTGGAGCGCGTGGCGGCGTGGCTTGGCGCGCGCGTGTCGTGAGCAGCTGCCTTCGCGCGTGGCGCGCGTCCTTGGCGTGTGGGCGCGGCTTTGGCTCGGCTTGAGCGCGTGGCGCGTGGATCACTGTTCATCTTCTTCGTGAAAAACCCTAATTTTTTCAGCGCCGCCATGTCGCGATGCCAACTTTTTAAGGCCATATCTCTCTCGTTTTTAAGCCAAATAATGCGTACGATATATCGTTGGAAAGCTTATACGACATAGATTAATTATGTACCAACCGATCATGATAAAAACAGAATATCATGCTCCGAATTTGAGTCCCAAAACTCGAAAAAACCACAGTTTTCTTGAAAAATAAAATCGTGATTTCTCACAAATCATGCATCCAAAAATCACGAAATTTTATGGAGTTCATCCTCAACCATAGGAGAACAAAACTATATAATTATTTTTCAGAAAACATGCTCAATAAATTTTGAATTTTTGTAATGGGTCTCGTTCATGTATCCGGAAAAAATCGCAACATGCACATAATTTAATCTAGCATGTTAAAGGCGAATCAACAAGTAATCATGCTCTGATACCAATGTTGAAACGATTACAACATTTATTGTGCTACCACGTAACACGTAATGGGTTCGAAAACATACCGTACGAAGTCTCCGAAAATTCCGACGTAGGATCCTTGTTGTTACGAGCCTCCAACACGCTTGATCTTTTTCGCAGGTACGAAAACGGCTACTAGAGTCGAGTTCTTCGTCCACGAACCAAATCCTAGAGCTTGGTGATTGCTCTAGAGAGAGTGCTATAGAGAGAGGGTTATTACTATTGACTTCTTATTTATTGGGATATCTCTAGCCTTTATATAGAGATACAATTAGAGACTGACTTTACCTCCAACTCTTAGGAGATAAAGATGTATTTACCTCAAACACTTAGGAGATAAATATCCTCTAATTAACTGTAATTATCCAGACTAACAAATACACATTATCTGTTAGTGGGCGGATAATGGGTCCATTGACCCAATTTATTAACAGTTGCCAATTTCTGCAAGTGTTATGATGTACTATATTGTGATTTGGTACCATAAAATGCAAAATTCGTACCCCACACTTTTTTTTTAGCAATAATACTGGCTTCCAGTACCTTCTGTTTTTTTATTTCTAGGAAAAAAAAAATCTCAATTTGTGGTCATCGTGGAAGACACTATTCATTATTTCCATCGAGTTATAGGAAAATTATTTATACAAGTTTTCAAAAAATACCGAAGATCAATTTGACTCTATTGTTTTTCGGGCACAACGTATGTCCCGTTCTTGTCACCGCGTATCACCGTTCATTTCATTTTTTATTTTTTTTTTTCTGATCAACCATTTTTTCAAACTTATTAAGGAGTAGTGGGTAGTGTTAGAGCAATTCCGGTGGAAATATTGAAGTAGTGCTTTTGAAAATCGAAGCCTCCTTTTGCTATTAAGAGGGTCACCGTCGAGTCCTTGCTTCACATTTATATGCCCTCGTCTGCCATCCATGTAAGTGGAAGGGCATCCAACGTAACCCATGCCTACAAGACCGGTTTGTCAATTAAAAAAAGTGTATTCCGTTACAACCATGACAAATATGTCCATGCAATATATTAACAACCACGGCGATCCTCTTCAATCAAGTTGCCAGTCTTTAAGTGCATTTTGTAACAAAAGTTTCTTTCCGTCATTTAGATTTCCACAAATACCAGTATAAAAGGCATGACTCAAGATTATGGCTATCTGCGATACAGATGTGAACCCACTCCTTGTACTCTGATAACACCTGCATTTAGAAATGTACCTCCAAACGAAAGAGAAGTCACCAGAGAGACCTATTGGATTGGCACACACCATAAATAGAAAGAAAAAAAGTTGTCTTTATGTTACCTAAGACACTATTCAACCTAGAGCAAAACTGAATAAGTATGATATCTATCATCTAGATCGACAGTGAAATTCTAAAAGAGAACGAATTGCAACAAATTTCAGAGCTAACAAGAGAATATATAAGTTACAGAGTGAAGTAGAAGGTAAGAGAGCAAACGAAAACCATGTTCACGGGGACGGCCCCTTGCCTATGTCCAAGCTCAAGCTACTTCAGCCCCCACAAATACACAAACTGTCACGTTGATCAATTTGAAGGAAAGGACCAAGCCACAATACAAGCAATCCGAATGGAGTACACACCAGCTCTGCTCTACACTTCCAAGCCTTCGCGATGCGATACACACCAACTCTTTGGGTAGTTCAAGGTGGATGAACGTCAAGATAACTTCAATAAAATCCTCACTGAGTGTACAAAAAATATTCCTGAAGAGTTATTGAAAGATTACTTTCAAAAGTGGTTAGGTATACATAATTAAGATCTCAGATGAATGCTTCAATTGATGTTACAAAATATTTCTAACTAGCTTTCGTGCGTAGCAATCGGTAGCTAAACAAGCGATGGATGAATTATATAAGTGGCCGATCGCTTATATAAGTTTTGAATCGCTTATGAACCAATGGATAACGGTTTGTCGCCAAATTCATTCTTAAATTAAATTATGTTCCTACCAATGTAAAGCGTGCTTAAAGTAAGGGATCACCAAAGGTACATCTACGATCATGTGTCAATCAGTTCATCCATCTTGCTTCATAAGGATGGATTAATTTGAGCTCTATCTCCACTGCTGTGTTCAACTTCCTTTCACTTGTATACATCAATCCTTGGGCAAGGCAACATGAGTCAAAGATGCTTACTTTATGAATTACGGAGTAACAAAAGCCTTGGGGTAATGTTGACTCTATTTTTTTATGATTACAAACTGTCGCTCTTATATATATATATATATATATATATATATATATATATATATATATATATATATATATATATATAGCTGATCTGTTGATAGCGCTAGCAAAATAGGAGAATTTGTCAGCGCGATCTGGTCATCCACGGGCGATCTATGGACGGTCCAGATCTTTTTTTGCGTTTTTTTAAGTCCCGTCTGCTACATTATGTAGCGGATCATTTTTTGACAAAAATACCCCTCAGTCCCCAATTATATATGTCCGCTACATGATGTAGCGGACGAGAAAAAGAGACAACTCCTTGTATTCTCTGGAAAAGAGACAACCAATATGTCAGACCTGAAAAAAGACAGACAACTTTACGTTTCTCTCTCTTCCTCATCTCTCATCCTCCCATCTTATCCCTTTCCCTTGTACCCATTCTCTATGTTATATTATGAAGATGCAGATCTAAAAAGGAGGCCGTCACAAGCCCGAAACTGCCAAAGCCGTTGTCCACTCTTGGAGGCACTGCCTTCGTCGCACTGCCGATGGTTCTCGACGGCGGAGGGAGGTAGGATGTGGTACGACGGCAATCCTGGTGCCAAAAATTGCAGAGACCGACATTTTCGTAGCAAGATTTGTAGAATTAGTGAGTGAAATCGGCGGGTAGATGGTCGGTGGAGACACCGATTGAAGGCGACGACGGTGGCTGTTGCAGTGGTGGGTATCTATTTGTCTATGTGCAGAATCAGATCTTGTCTTGGTCAATTTAATGGTGGTTGAACAGTGTTGGTGGATCGATGATGGGTGAGACGGTGAAGGTGGTCGATGGTGGTGGCTTTCACAAAAATGGTGGAAAGGTTATGGCCGTGTCTCATTTGTTTATGTCTCTGACCATGTTATTTTTTTTTCTCTTTGGTGGAGACTACATTTGTGAATGGGTTGTGGCTCTAGTTTTCTTCTTCTTCATGGTGGAGCCGCAACAGAGAAAACAAGGGTTGAATATGCGGCGGGTAGTGCATTAGTTGGAGAGAGCTTAATGGTGAGGACCATGTAGTCTAATCTGGTGAATTCAAGATTAACCTGATGGATACAAGAGGTGGCAAATTGCTGAGTCCAAGGGAAGAAGAACCACTTTCTACAGTCTTTCTTCATGTTGAACTTATTGGCATATTTGAACAAGAATGTGAAAATGATGATGAACACAGTTTGTTCAAAGGAAAATATCATAAAAATTCAAGAGAGAAAGAGCGAAAAGAACATAGTTTGTTCAAAGGAAGAACATAGTTGCCATCCGCTACATTATGTAGCGGAAAAGTTGTAAGAACATTAATGACAGAAAGAGAAAAAAGGTCTGAAAACTTGTCCGCTACATAATGTAGTGGACGTAACGGACTCTGTCATTTCTATCAGAACATTAATGACAGAAAGAGAAAAAAATGTCTGAAAACTTGTCCGCTACATAATGTAGCGGACGGACTCTTTTTAAGTTGAAGGATATTCTCGTCAAAAATTATCCCCTACATAATGTAGCGGACGGCTTAAAAAACGCAAAAAAAAAAAGATCTGGACCATCCACAGATCGCCCGTAGAAAGCCAGATCGCCCTGGCAAATTATCCTATTTTGCTAGCGCTATCAATATATATCATATATATATATATATATATATATGGGAGCTGATCCGTTGATAGCGCTAGCAAAATGGGAGATCTTGCTAGCGCGATCTGACCGTCCATCCCGAAGGGATGGACGGCCCAGATCGCGTATTTTTGCGGCGCTGTCAGAGGTCCGCTACACAGTGTAGCGGACGAAATTTTTTACCATTTTGCCCCTGCTCCCCCTCCGCTACACTGTCTAGCGGAGCACATAATTGGGCCCACGTTGACAGCCAAAATGTCGTCCGCTAGACAGTGTAGCGGACGACTGACACAACTGACACATTTCCACGTGTTTGTACCTTTATTTCTACACACGACGGGTTGTCGGAATTCCTCAAGCTCCTTCGGCTACAATTTTCTTCTCCTCCTTCGGACTCGCTTCCATTTTCAGCTCCCTTCAAGCTTCGAGTAACACTTGCTTCAAGCTTCACTCAAGTAAGGTAAGTTTGCGAATGGTGAAGTTTTCTTTATGGATTGACTGGTAAAATATAATTTTATTTTGTTTGGACAAAAAAGTATAGATTTTTTTTATGTTCTAGAAATTTGTCACTCTATTCTTCAATTTGTGATGTTCTAGACATGATGTTCATAAAAAAGGTGTAATTTGTTAACTCTAAATAAATTCATTATAGTTTAATTCGATTTTTTGGCATGATGAATTCGTCTATTTATCTTAGTAATTTTAATTTGTTATGTTCAATAAATTAATAATTGTTAATTTGGAGACACTTTTGAGATTATGCATACGGTATGTTTGTCATCCTAAATTGGTCTATTCGCCAAGGTAATTTTTAGGTAATATTTTCAGTTAGAAATGCCATTTGATTGTTAAGCGTAGTCTATTTCTACACAGGTCTTGTTTCACAATGTCTGATTTCGTGTCGAGCTCCAACGTCCCCGTAGATGCTAGTGATCCGTATCTAGGACGAACGTTTCAAACATTGGAAGAAGCTGAAGAATGTTTTCGAGCGTATTCATTGAGGGTTGGTTTTGGCATTAGAATAAAGACTACAAGAACAAGCAACGTAACAAAAAAGATATGCTCTCGCTTATACGAGTGTCATAGGGGCAGAAATCCACAGCAAAATGAGACACGCGTAGGCAATGATGACAGTGATGACGAAATAGGATATTCGCGTAGAAGACGGGACTGCTTTGAGCGCACAAATTGCCAGGTCAAGATGTTCGTAAGCTACAAAGCCAATCATGATCATTGGCTTATTACCAGCCTGGAACTGGCACACAATCACCCGTTAGTAACTCCTTCTAAGGTGAGTCAGATGCATCAACACAAGAAGATGGGTAAGGTCGCGAGGAGCCTAATTCACACAATGAGCAATGCGCGAATTGGACCTACTGAGATTGTTAATGTTCTTGCTGAACAGGCTGGGGGAATTCAAAATTTAAACTTTAACACGACAGACGTTCGTAACGCGGTCCGAACCCATAGACGAGCCGCGTATGACCTCAATGATGCGCAATCGACAATGAGCCTATTGAAACGGATGCAGATGGAGGACCCGCAGTTTACCTTCGATTATAAACTTGACGACGAGCATCGAGTTAGTACAATTTTTTGGGTCGACGGTCGTTCGAGGCTAGCTTATAAGCATTTTGGGGATGTCGTGACTTTCGACACCACATACCGTACCAACAAGTACTCGATGCCGTTCGCTCCTTTCACCGGCGTCAATCATCATTATCACTCCATCCTGTTCGGGTTCGCCTTGTTAAGGGACGAGAGCGAGGGTTCTTTTGTATGGTTGTTTAGGACGTGGCTGGAAGCAATGAACTTCAAAGCACCCAAAGTGATCATCACCGATCAAGATTTGGCAATGAAGAAGGCTATTGCGACCGTCTTCCCAGACACCCGGCACAACTTGTGCACTTGGCACATAAGCAACAAATACCCTGAACGTCTGCATCACGTGTACGCAAAGTATCCAGACTTTAAACAGGATTTTGACAAGTGCATTACCAAGTCATTAACGATTGAGGAATTCGAGGAGAGGTGGGAAAAGCTTGTTCGGGATTACTCATTGCAAGACAACGAGTGGCTCCAGCACTTGTACGAGCGCAAAGAGCAATGGATTGGCGTTTACACGAGGAGGTATTTTTCAGCGGGCATGAAAACGACGGGCAGGAGTGAATCTATGAATGCCACGTTCGATAGTTATGTGGGTACAGCTACCAATTTGAAGACTTTCGTTGCATCCGCACAAAAAGCGGTAGCTTCGTTGTTCGTAAAAGAAAGGGCTGCCGACTTTGCAACAACGTACAAACAAAGGAGAAGGTTGCTAGAGACCCCGCTGGAGCTGAACGGTGCCAAAGTCTATACGAAGGAGATCTTCTTGCTATACCAAGTAGAGCTGCGAAAATCGGGACGATACAGTATAAACAAGGTGGCAGAAATGTCTACGCGTGAGTACAAGGTTTATTCGCTCGTGAATGACCTCGTCCCTGAGAAGCTGCGCAGAATTTATACGGTGAGCCACGACACATTGACGGACTCGGTGACGTGTGTTTGCAAGAAGTTTGAGTTCCATGGCATCCTGTGTAGACACATTCTGCGGTTTTTCACCCAGAAGAATATCAGGACAATCCCCGATAAATACGTCTTGCCACGGTGGACGAAAGGTGCAAACAGGTTGCACGGTACCATTTCCTTTCCGGAGCACCCGTATACTGACTTTGAAGAATCAGAGACGTTGCGGTATAATCATCTGGTGACGATGTTCACCCGTTTGTCCGTAAAGGCTGCTGCTACAATGGTCGGTTATAAACATCTCCTCGAGGTAGCTCAGCAGCAAGAGCCCATCGTCGACCAGTTGGAAGCAGCTTCAGTCACCAATGCGGTTGACACCGAGCCTACGACGGAATCCGAAGATGACGAGCCGGGGGAGGAAGGCGACAATGATATCCGGCCGTTGGATCCAATTATATCGCAAACGAAAGGCCGCAAGAGATCTACGCGGATGAAAAGCTCAATTGAAACGGCAACTCAACCTAAAAAGCTGCGAAGGTGTGCATTGTGCAACAAAATGACCGACCACGACAAGCGGAACCATTACAAGGCACTGGGGATAAGTCCAGGGGGTTTGCAAGATGGGGAAGAAGATGACGCCGAAGATGAGGACGAACAAGCTGCAGTGGACCTTTAATTTTTTGTATAAGTTTGACATTTGTAATAATTTTTATATAAGTTTGACATTTGTAATAATTTTTTCTAATAAATTTTCAACCGAATACTGGAATTTTTTTTTCTGATGTAGCGGACGGATATGCATAGTCCTAATTTTTTGGTGATCATTTATGTCCGCTATACAATGTAGCGGACGTCATCGCAGAAAAACTTTTGGTCTTCATTTATGTCCGCTATACAATGTAGCGGACGTCATCGCAGAAAAACTTTTGGTCTTCATTTATGTCCGCTATACAATGTAGCGGACGTCATCGTAGAAAAACTTTTGGTTTTCATTTATGTCCGCTATACAATGTAGCGGACCTCTATCCTATTGTATATATTAATCAAAATGAGCAATCAGCTTTTATCAGTCTGCTATATTCTCTCTCTCTCTCTCTCGAACATCTAACCCAAGCCGCTACCCCATCTACGGCGACCCACATCTCCGGCGACACCACCGTCCTCCCCTCATCGCCGACCTCGATGGCTTCTGGATCGGAGACCACCTACGATTTTATTGGCAACTTGCACCTGGCAGGCAAACACTTTTTCAAAGTCATGATGCCGGGATTTGAGAATGAACTTGTAGGCCATCCCTCTTTCTCTGTATTTTCGTGTGTTAAAAGTTTGATCTTCTAACCTATTTTTTGTATTGTGTTTGTTAGGACATACCGGAAGCCTTTACCAATCAATTTACAACAATTCATGACAGTTCAAGATTATATAGCCGCAAGGGGGCCTGGCAGGTTGAAATCAAGCTGAAGCCCGGCCGACCCCAAAAAAAGCAATTCGCAGAGGGTTGGAACGTCTTCGTGCGCCAGCATGGCCTCGAACTCGGGGACTTTGTAGTGTTTGAACACCTTGGCTGGTGGGATTTTCAAGTTGTAATCTTTGATCGGAGCGCTTGTGAAAAAATTTCTTTCCCCCAATGTGAACCCTAATTTATTATTAATAACCAAATTTATTGTATACATGTTCATTATGTTTCCAAATTTTTTCTCGCTTAATTGTGCCGTTTGAGATACCCTCAATATATTGAGATCGTTGATTGTGAATCGTACGTTATTTATTGTTTATCAATATTGAGATTGTTGATTCCGTCGCTAAAACAAGTCTTCGGGCGCCAATTTATTAAAACTGCATCACGCTACATTGTCTTAACCCAACACTTAAGAAAATTTTCCCCGCCCCAACTGTCCGCGACATTGTCTAGCGGACAGACCAGCAGAATGCTAGAAAATTTTTGCCACCCCCACTGTCCGCGACATTGTCTAGCGGACAGACCAGCAGAGTGCCTTATATCAACACTTAGAAAATTTTCCCCGCCCCCACTGTCCGCGACATTGTCTAGCGGACAGACCAGCAGAATGCCTTACATCAACACTTAGAAAATTTTCCCCGCCCCCACTGTCCGCGACATTGTCTAGCGGACGGACCAGCAGAGTGCCTTATATCAACACTTAGAAAATTTTCCCCACCCCCACTGTCCGCGACATTGTCTAGCGGACAGTGGGAAAATTTTCTAAGTAATATAAGGCACTTCCTGGTCTGTCCGCTAGACAATGTAGCGGACAGACCAACAGAATGCCTTACATCAACACTTAGAAAATTTTCCCCGCCCCACTGTCCGCGACATTGTCTAGCGGACAGACCAGCAGAGTGCCTTATATCAACACTTAGAAAAATTTTCCCCACCCCCACTGTCCGCGACATTGTCTAGCGGACGGACCAGCAGAATGCCTTAATCAACACTTAGAAAATTTTCCCCACCCCCACTGTCCGCGACATTGTGTAGCGGACAGACCAGCAGAATACCTTACATCAACACTTAGAAAATTTTCCCCGCGACATTGTCTAGCGGACAGACCAGCAGAGTGCCTTATATCATTACATAGAAAATTTTCCCCACCCCCACTGTCCGCGACATTGTCTAGCGGACAGACCAGCAGAATGCCTTCCATCAACACTTAGAAAATTTTCCCCGCCCCCGCTGTCCGCGACATTGTCTAGCGGACAGACCAGCAGTTTCCCTTATATCAACACTTAGAAAATTTTCCCCACCCCCACTGTCCGCGACATTCTCAATGAGAGCCAAAAAAACCAAACTCAAATCATCTTCAACGGAAATCAGACAAATCAATCAATCAATAATCTTCAACACAAATCAATGAGAGCTTTCTAAATAATCATAGTTTATTAAAAATTTGAAAGTGTAATGGTACAATGTCAACTGGGGGAATCATGTTGGGAGGGATTCTCGGCATTTGCCGGATTTACAATATACCTAACCGCTCTAGGCCGGCCTTTCATAATTTGCCAAGCCATTCTATATCTAAAGGTGTCTACTTCTGCTTGGCTCCACACCGCCTTGAGGCTCTCGGACCGGCAAATGTAATCCATGTACATGCAAAGGAAAACGCCGCAGTCCGAAGTGTTACGTTGCTTGGGCCTCCTCTTCTTCAGTCGCCAATCGAGCTTTGGCCGCGCCGGTACAGGGTTACCACGGATACCATTGACCATTGCACAAAATATATTCTGCGAGAAACACAAAACGGCGTAAGACACGAGTTAACATTTATGCCAAGTTACAATAACTGTTAAACAACAATCGTAATATTACCATTGAGTCCAACTGGGCTTTGTACATCTGCAGCACAGGCATAAAGGCGGTATCGTCGTGGAGACTGTCGATCACCGATACGACTTTCTCCACCGGTTCATAGCAAACCAAGTACCAGTGGCTTTCCCCTAAAAATGGGATTAGAAACACGTCGGCAACACTTGCGCTCACTGGACTATCCCTAGCAAGATACGCTCGTAGGTTAGCGGACGGTCTCCACTGGCTCAACTTTTTCTTCCGCCTTTGCTCGACCCACTCATGCCATTCAGACACTAGGAGGCTATGAAAAAAGGCATCAACCAAAAAAACGGCCGGGTACTCGTTCAGCCGCTCCCGACCCCTTTCCTTCAGAATCTCCACGTATGTGGAGATGACACCGTTGTCTAACCAACTCCCCGGAGCCAGGGAGGCCATTTCTCCCCACTCGCAAGTGTAATCCATGCCCTCCGGATGATTCACACTATACAACGCTTTGTCCCGGGGGAAGCCGCTAAAATAACGCTCTCTGATTATTTGGCATTTATGCGGCTTTAGGGGCTTCACTGGATGCCCTTTGCGATATTGCCCTCGGGGGTCGACGGGGGGATATTGCACTCCTTCAGGGGGGTCGACCGGGGGATATTGCCCTCCTTCGGCAGTAGATGGTCCTGCCCATGGGACAATAGGCAGTGTCTCCGACAGACTGATGTGTCCGAAACCCCAGTCTTGCGTGACTTGACTCTGAGAGAAGGGTTGGGGTTCCGAGTCCAATAGCAAAGAGAAGGAGGGCACACTGTAGTCTTCCCACGGCGCTTGAGCCTGGCCCATGGTGCTTGGCTGTCCCCAATCACCACCCATTCCCGGTACAGAGGGACCACCATATCCCTGGCTCACTCCCGAAGTCTGTCCCGAGGGATCGGTGTATCCCTCGCTCACATATGGGGGCTGCCACCCCGGATAACCCATTCCCGGGCTGACGCCGGAAGGCTGGCCCGATGCTTGGTGTAAAAAATTCCCGCAGCCATACGCCAACGCATCAGCCTGTTGGCGAAGCTCCTCGCCCATTGCATCCACCAAATCCTTCCGCTCGCGCAACTTCTGGAAGAAGGCGAACGAGGCATTAACCTACATCCAGAGAGATAATAAATAAGTAACTTCATACACAGTTAGAATCATCAAGTTCAATTAAAGCACTTATTGGCCAACTTACCAGATTGTATGCCATGTGCTCATCGATCTGACCCCTAGGGTGGTACTTCTCCCCGCGTTCAAACCTTACTGGAGCTACTCTCCTCCGGGTGATGCGGTAGTACCACCCATTGTACTGTTCGATACTGATCACGGGGTCAGGCTCCGACACAATGGCCGCCAGCGTGTCCTGCCAGGAATCCCAAACCTCAAGTTCTCGTGCGCACAAGTCGTGCGCATTTGCCTTGCCAAACCGAGGGACACCCGGTGGGTTCCTGTTAAGCCTCATATCCGGCGCGCCGGCTGGCAACCCCTGCAGGCACTCAAAATGGCGCATAGCGCGATCTGGCAGCTGCCACTCTGCGACCTCGAAGTGGATCAGGGGTGTGCGTTGTAACCCGGAGAGCGTGAAGACGAACGACTCTCCCACCCGTCGCGCCAAATGTTTGTACGGTGCCCATCGCATCTGGCCAGGAGATAACGAGTCGAGCTCCCCCCGATAGTACGTAATGTTGTGATGGGGATCGTCTCTCCTCTGGTAGTGGCTGTCCTTCCGGCTGTACTCCCAGGCGCACAACCGAGGCCACACATTATCGGTTCCGTCCCTACGCGTGGGTAGCAAGGTGTTCATAAGACCACACCTGAGAGCAAAGACAAATTAAATAAAGTATCGTCAAATTTTATTGTCAATTCAACCCCAAAAAAAGAAACGAGCGAGTAATCAAGAATTGTATGATATACCTGCAATAGCGAGAGACATGCACATATCGCTTTGGAGTCGGGCCTCGTTGCCTTGTGCAATGCTCGGTAGAGGTACGCAAGAGTTGCGGCTCCCCAGGCATAATCCCCAACCTCCAGTAGGTTACCCAACAACGGTAAATATTTGACGCTGACGGTATTCTTCGACGTTGTTGGGAACAGAATTGCCCCCATCACCCACAAGAGGAAAGCTTGTGTGTACAGCACAAGCATCTGATCCGTGTAGTTATCCGGCAGAACCTTGTAGGTATCTACCAACCATTTCAACTTGATACCACCAGTGCTAAATTGATCCTGGGGTATCGAAGTAAAGAAGTCCCTAGCGGTCCTCTTATTCGTTGCTTCCGACGGAGGAGCTATTACCGGCCGCCCCGTCACCGGTAACCCTAAGATGAACCCTACATCTTCTAGGGTAATTGTCAGCTCTCCGAGAGGGAAGTGAAACGTATTCGTTTCACTTCTCCACCTTTCAACAAGGGCACCTATTAAGTGCCGGTCAAGTTGTTGAAAGATCTGCCCACGCGTGAAAATCCCAAACCCAATCCCACGCAGTAATCTTTTCTGGGTTCTGTTCAATTTCCATGCTTTAAAATTATCGGATACTTCTACCGTGTTGAGAAGTGCTCTTTCCTACGAATTAATAAATACAATTTAAGCAAATTAAACGATATACAACGTTCCCAAGAATAACAAAGTTGATAAAATAAGTATCTTACTCCACCATCCCATATGAGCGTACTGATATGGTTTGCTTGGTCGTATAATACGGACGGATCTTCTGGTCCAGGGTTGAAATCCATTTTTTGCAACTGAAATTATGCAAAACGGCAAGGTTGGAAGCGTAAACATTCTCAAACATACAACGCTAGCACAGTCAACATGTGATCAGATAATACTCACATAAGTTCACATGCTGTGTATATGCAATGTACATAGATACAAACAGACACGGAATGGGATTTTACAAGTGAAATCACATGAACAAATAATACGCAATACACATATATAATCTATATATATGTATAGATACATTGACAAACGCTAGCACAATGCAGCACCGCGCACACATTCAAAATCATGCATAAGCCGCGATAACAACTCTAGATTATGAACAAATAAAGGATTGGTTTGTGAACTTACGTGATTGATTCGTCGAATAAAGGATTTCTTGAGAAGAAATTGCGCCGATCTACTTGCCAACGCCGCTAGAAGAATTGTGAGAAGAAGGAATGAATAGCAGTTTAGAAGGAATGAATAAGGGTTTCGAAGTAAAGTGAATAAGTGTTTCGAAGTTAAGGGAAAAACGGTCCGCTACACTGTCTAGCGGACGGTGGGATGACGGAGTCAGTCGTCCGCTACACTGTCTAGCGGACGACATTTTGGCTGTCAACGTGGGCCCAATTATGTGCTCCGCTAGACAGTGTAGCGGAGGGGGGAGCAGGGGCAAAATGGTAAAAAATTCCGTCCGCTACACTGTGTAGCGGACGACTGACAGCGCAGCAAAAATACGCGATCTGGGCCGTCCATCCCTTCGGGATGGACGGTCAGATCGCGCTAGCAAGATCTCCCATTTTGCTAGCGCTATCAACGGATCAGCTCCCTATATATATATATAGGAGCTGATCCGTTGATAGCGCTAGCAAAATAAGAGAATTTGCTAGCGAAATCTAGCCGTCCACGCTCCATCTATGGACGGCTCAGATCTTTTTTTTTTTTTTTTTTTACGTTTTTTTAAGTTTTTTCCCTACATTATGCAGCGGACAATTTTTTGACAAAAATATCCCTTGCGTGTTCAATTGATCGTGCACTTTAGTTTGTCCGCTACATAATGTAACGAACATAATGTAAGCAGAGACTTTCATTTCATTATTTTTTTTTCTATTTCTCTCTCCTTTCTGTCATTATTTTTCTGACATGTTTGTATCTCTCTTCTTTCTGTCATCAATGCTCGTGTCCCCCTCTCTCTCTCTCCTTTCTCTTTCTCTCATCAGTATTCTCTCTACAAAATTCCATCTCGTTGGGCTTTCTCTCTCTCCTCTAAAAAGCCGAACCTCGTAATCTCGTATAAGCTTCAACCTTAGAACTAAATGAAGCACGTTGAGACTCCGGACATTTATAGAACAAGGACTCCTAAAGCTTTGTAAACTCCAGAATGATAACTGCATGATGGTGCTAAGAATTCAGAGATAGAATATACTGCAAGAACTGCTAAAAATCTCTTGAACATCTGCTTCTTTAATATCTTCTCCAACATTCACCTCTTAAGTTCCTTCTACTGATCCTCTGACCTCTTTACCACTGCAAATCTCTCAGTCAACTTCTCCCAAGGAGCAACAGAGAGACTCATGATTATTCTGAACCTTATAACTGATGATTATTCCCGTAGAGCTCGTCGACTGGGAGAACGTTGACCAGATCTTCGAGCCTGAACGCGAATTCGCTAATGTTCGCGCATAAGATTTCTGGATCTGATCCTTCTACCAGATCCGCTGGCTTCCTCGCCGGAGAAGACGGATATTTGACTGCTCTGACGCCGGTCTTTAATGCTTCTTCGCGGCTGAACAAGATCCTACTGTCAATATTGAAAGATTCAAAATTTTGGTTACATCTAGAACCCATAAAAGAAATCATGGTGAGAGAAAAGAAAGAGAAAGGAGAGAGAAATTTCCATAAGAGAGAGAGGGACAGAAAGGAAAGAGAGTGTGTTAGAAATTTGATGAGAAAAATGAGAGAGAGACATGTCAGAAGTATAATGAGAGAAAGGACAGGATAAAAAAATAGTGCCTGCCTACTCGTCCGCTACACTATGTAGCGGATGGAGGTGGAGGGTATTTTTGTCAAAAAAGCGTCCACTACATCATGTAGCGGACAGACTTAAAAAAATGCAAAAAAAAGATTTGAGTCGTCCACAGATTGCGGGTAGACGGCCAGATCCCGTTGGTAACTTCTCCTATTTTGCTAACGCTATCAACAGATCAACTCCCATATATATATATATATATATATATATATATATATATATATATATATATATATATATATATATATATGTGTGTGTGTGTGTGTGTGTGTGTGTGTGTGTGTGTGTGTGTGTTACTAAGTAGTGTGCAAGTGTCATGATGGCAACGTAGCTTTCCCTAAATTATTTAATCCACACACAAAAAATGTAACATGTAGCTCTATTTGCGCTAGTTAAATCAAACTATGATGTATATGTTACCCCCTTTTGTCAACATTAAGAAGACAATAAGCACGTCAGAGTACATGCGGAAGTCCATAGCTTTGAAAGAACATATTGTAGCACAAATATAATGTTAGTCAAATCTTTCTCGTGGCAAGCATCAAAGTGATATAGTGTAGGTCTAAAAAAATTATAAAAAATGACAAATCCTAAAACAGCACCCTTAATTTTACATTTAATACCTCAACTTTAAAGGTACGCCAAAAAAGTACCTTACTTTTTTAAAAGGGCAAATAGTTAAATTTTAGAAAGGGCAACGTATCAAATCAGTATCTCGACTGACGACATGGACGATAGTTAAATGTTAGAAAGGGCAAATATGTCAATAACAGAAAATTACATCTACATGACATGTGGCTCTAATCACTACCGCACAATTTGCTCTATATAATAATTTTATGACTAAAAACGAAACGATCATCTTCTCTCTCTCTCTCTCTCACGCGCTCGCGCACGCACGCACTCACACATGCGAGTGCGCGCGCTCGCGCACGCACGCACGCACGCACACACGCGAGTGCGCGCACACGCGCACACACGCGAGTGCGCGCACACACGCACACACGATGATCTTGCCGGTCACATAAGCTCGATTGTCCAGTCAGATAAGATTGCCACTGGCGATAGATCAAGGAAATAAGAGCTGGGATAGACCCGCGTTCATGCGCATCGCCTGAGCACCACCGGTAAGGCGGTGGCCGTTGGGGGAGTTCTAGACGCCCACATCAAACATCTTTGTCCATGCCCCTTCTAAATCAAAATTAATGGGTTTCAGTTTTAATTGGAGAGAAGGTTCGGCAACGACTATAGTGGTGCTCAATGTGCCGGCGACTGCTACTCTTTGGTCGTGATGGGTGTGCCAGCGACGACGAGGACATATTGTATTTGATGGTGGTGATGCGATGAGATCTAGGCGGTGTAGTATGAGCGGCGGTGATGATGCCACTATGCAGGAGTTGTGGTGGTGGTGATGTCAAGTTGTGGTGGTACTGGTTGCACCGGCGACGGCTGGTCTTGGGTCGTGGATGGGTGCGACGACGAGGTCAGATCGGTGAAAACAAATTGCATTTGATGGTGGTATGTGATTGGCTAGTGGTGGTGATGCTGATCTGTTATGGGTGTAGCCGTGGCATTGGTGATTGTTGTGGGTGATTTGGGTGATGCCGCAGGCTATTTGGTGATAATGTGGTTGTGGTGGTGATGCAGTGGTGGTTGCCCTGTTGCGGTGTTCCGATGAGGCCGTCGGTTACTGGGTGGTGATGAAATGGCTATGGTAACTAGTCAGAATCTTGCATCAGTAGTGAGTTGTGTGAACAAATGGTGGGTTTGGGGTAGTTGTTTAGTGGCTGTGGTGGTTGTGTGTGTGTGAATTAAAGAAGAAAAGAAAAGGCGGGGGAAGAGAGAGAGAGAGAATTAAGATGGCCAAAAGGATGGCCACGTGAACCGGCTTTATGTTCTTTTTTCATGATGACAGTCCTACCCTCTAACTTTTTGACGGTCGTTCATGTCCTTCAACCGAGGTAGTGATTTGGTATATTTTTTAGAAGGTAGGTACTTTTTTTGCGCACCTTCAAAGTTAGGTATTAAAGCCGTACTAAATATAAAGTTGAGGGTACAATTTTAAGATTTGTCCCAAAAAAAAAAGAAAAGAAATGGGCCAACGATGGTCTTACATGATGGTCTTAAAACACAAGTATCAAGAAAACATAAGAAGTAGACATGGATGAAATGTTATGGAACGGATGCAAGCAATGAAGTAATGAGGATGATGGTCATGAAACTCACATAGTATGGTTTGAAGTGCATCTAAACACTAAGCCTGATTTGTGACGGGTTTTGAGGTGGCCGACACGGTTACACACCGATATTCTAGTGCTAGTCGATTTTACAGGCGTATAGCCGTTACGTCAACATTACACACTGTATCACCGTTATTTGCCATTACCGGAAGACACTGTTGAATCTGCTAAGAATGGCGTTAAAAAGAGATAAGAAGAGTAGAAGAAAAGGGAAGAAGGTGGCAATGTGGCTTGAGAAGACGAGGAAGAAGGTGAACAGCAGCAGAGATCTTGAAATCTGTTGACAATTACTGTGGCTAACTTTTAAGTTTATGTTTAGTTAGGCTATGCTCTAGAAATCATCACGGGCTTGGAGATTGGACCTTTCATTAATACTTGAGTATGTATTATATTTGGACTTTGGTTTGGTTTGGTTCAATGCTAAATATGAGCTACGATTATCTAAAAGTAAAGACTCGGACTATAAGTTTCATATCTTTGAGTTTTAATCATTTGCTAACTTTTGAAAAAAATTCACAGTCGCGGTGACTGATTCCCATTATATAACATCCAATACTCCTGACACCGTTATACCGCGACCACGACCGTTACATGTCTCAAAATTGCCATTTAAAACCAAGTTGTAGATGTACACTCCATTTTTGTAGGTTTTGTTTTAAATTTTAGTCCAATCTAGTTAGCATATTCGGTTGGGCTTAACCCAGAGTCCAGTGGTCTAGTTTACCTGTACACTCCTCATATTTGCATTGTCGCACCATTCTCGATGTTAGTTGGCATGTTTATGACCATTATTTTACAATATCTTATGGTTATAGCATGTCAAAGTATGTTTTCGTGAATGTTAGATCGTGGTTTTTGCTTGTCTTGGATATTAGTGTGGAACTTATGCGGAGGCACACTCAATCTACCTTGGTGAATGATAATTTACTCATCTTGAAAAACCAAGTCGTCAACTTATTAAGAAAGGTGTGTAGTTTAGCTTTCCGTCACGAGAAACACCACCACCACTAATTGCTGTTGTAAATTCTCATAACCTCTTACTCCGTCGCGATCAGCACATCCTGCTGCTCTTTAAGGAATGTTGCCGTCTCAATTACGGAACCGCCTTCAGTCACATACACACAGACGCGCAGGCACACACACTTTGGTTGATTTTCATCTCTAGAGAAAGATAGATTGATTGAGTTCACCACCAGTCACACGCGCGTCGTGCACACACTTTGATTGATTTTCATCCACAGGGATATAGATTGATTAAGTCCCTACAGTCACACATGCACGTGCACACACACAAACAGACATAGATTGATTTCATCAACTATCATGCGCACACATTGATTGAATACAGACCCACACACATGCACACGTATACCACTACAAGAAAAAAGGCTTTTAGCGACGGGAAAATCCGTGGCTAAAAGCTTAAAATCCGTCGCTAAATATTTTAGCGACGGATTTACCGTCGCTAAAAGTCCCTCGTATAAAAGTCTGTTACTAATAGTTTGGCGACGGAATTTTTAAATCCGTCGTGTAATATTTAAGTTTTTGCGACGGATTTATTTATTAATTAGCGACGGAGTAACCGTCTCTAATTATATTTTAAGTATTTTAATTTAATTTCTTTTTTGTTAAATTAGAGACGGAATAAATGTTTTAGCGACCGAATATTCCGTCGCTAAATGTCTTATTTAGCGATGGAATAATCCGTCGCTAAAAAATCGATAGTAATAAAAAAAATTTAGCGACGGATATAATCTGTCGCAAAAAGTCAAAAAAATTTTAATATATATTTTTTTATTTTTCTAATGCCCAAACCTGTAATAAAAAAAATCAATCCTCAACAACAACGCGCAATAATCAATACACAAAGAAATATGTATAATTAATCATAAAAAAGACTCATTATGTACAAGCTAGGAACCGATACAGCTGGTTAGGGGAGGGGAGAAGAGTACAATTCGGGCGCGGGGGCCGGGGGAAGCTTGGATCGGGCACAAGAAGGGGCTCATCAGGGGTTGCCAAGTCCCGGATCTGGATCCTGCTGATCCGGGGCCGGCTCGGCATGTCCAGCTGTGGTACCCTGCTGATCCTGCTCCCTGATCATCCTCAACACCACCGTAGCAATGTGAGGATCTCCTCGCGTCCAACGAATGCCGAGGAGCCGGTGTCTGTGGAGGGGCAGCGAGGGGTGAGGACGCTCCTATCACGGCACGAGCAGTCCGTGCTAGGCAGGCCGCGTATGCGGCCTTTCGGCCGATTGACGACCTCCGGCGTATCCAGCCATCGCTTCAATGCCCCAGTACTCGCACCTGTACTAGTGGACGCTGATGGCTGTCCGGACTGCTCTCGGACCCCCTAAGCTGTTCATACGAGGCCTGCAAAAATAGTGATTTAAAGATATGTTAGGGCATTAATTAACGCAACAGACATTGAGGATAGAAAGACAAAAAATTAACAACTTAAACAAATTGACTCACATCGATCCGCCGGGCAATATCTGAAATATAGTCGCCCGCCCGGTGCGCCTCGTCCTTGTCCTTCTTCCGCACGTGCGTCTGATTATACGTCAGAGCTATGACCTCATCCTCCTCCAGATCCGGGTGCTCGACCGCATTCTTGTGTCGGACGATGTCGTGTGGCACCGACCCCCCCGTGTGCGTCGGATCTTTGTTCTGTCTGTTCTCAGCCCCGCTCTTACTCTTGGCGTCCCAACCTGGATCCGCAGCCCACCGATCTATCATCTCCGTCCATACAGTCGGAGATATCCAATGTGGGGGATATCTCGTCATCTCCGTCATCGGGGCACCCTCGGGCAGCATCTTCTTCGCCCGGTCCCGTGCGTCGTGGAGCCATCGGCGGTAATTCTTGCCGATGTAAGCAAAGAAGGCCTGCTGCCCCAGTGCCTGCTGCTCAGGCGAGTCAAACGTGAACCCCTCCTGTAAGGCATTCAATAACACAAATTAACTACAGAAAACAAACTCTAATTAAACAAATACTATCGCTGAAAAAAATACTTCACCGTACCAGCCACTCCTCCCATAGGGACTCCCTCGCAGCGACATCCCAGTCCTTCCAGTACAGGCGTGGCTCGAAGAATCGGCCCTTCACAAGAACGCCGATCTTCGTCCTCGCCTGATTCTCCAGGATCCTGCCAAAGAAGTAAATAAATAAATTAATACAGTTCAAATATAAATTAACACCCCAAAATTTTAAATATAAGGCATGATGTGATATTTTTTTTACTTACAGGCCCTCCTGGGTGAGCGTAACTCTCTGTTTACGCTGGGGGTCGATGCGTACCCCGCGTGTCGGACCACGGCCTCGTCGAGATCCTACAAAACACAGACATTAATATAGTTCAAATATACTTTAAATATAAGGCTAGCGAAAATGTACTAAACACCGTTATCAACTATACCTGTGGTAGAACCCACGGAAGAAGGAGAATCAACGCGCGTGTGGGATGAATCTGCGTCGGGCTGGGGCTGGAGCTGGGGCCCCATCTGTTGTACCCGATCACTCTGTGCCTCGTCATCAGTGGGCAATGACGAGGTGGGACCCACCGGGGAGGAAGCAGCTCGGCGTCCAACCCGGCCACGAATAGCCCGTATCCTATCCATATCTGACTTCATATAGATAAATTACAAATACATTAACACATTAAAAATAATAATTTGGCAGAAATCATCATCGGCATATATATATATATATATATATATATATATATATATATATATATATGTGAACGGAGGTGCAAAAACACATCAATATGAACCAAGTTCTAAAATGTTACTACATTTTTCCCGGTTTGTTACAACATTACAACTCAATCATTTTCAGTTTCAGAATCATCATCATCTTCATCACTTTTCTCGTCGTCCTCTTCTTCGTGGGACTCGTCGTCCTCTTCATCTTCTAATTCATCCTCTTCATCAGTAGACTCGGTCACATCATCTCCAACACTTTCCACGTCTTCCGCGTCATCATCTACGACTTCTTCTCCTACATGAAGTGTTGTTGGAAGAGGAAGATCGTCCTCCTCGTTGTTGACCTCAATAGGGAACAAGACAGGTGGTTGGTCGGCTTGAAAGGAGTCTAGCTCACTGTCATATGTCACGGGCAATTTCTTGGACTTAATAATTGTATACCAATGAGATTTGGGATTGGCGACGTCCTTCGCGTAAAAGACTTGTACAGCTTGACTAGCAAACACAAAGGGCTCATCTGATGCAAGTCTTGACTTGACATTGACATCTACAATCCCTTGAGAGCTAACACGGATTCCTCTACTGCATGTGACATCGAACCACGTACACTTGAACATTACCAGGCGGTTTTGGGAACCCAGACACATCCAAAGTCATTGATTTATTTTTTAAATGCCGGACACCGTGTCCGTCACCCCTTGAAGAGGTGTCCACAAGTATAAAGCAAAAATGTAACATTTTTCGGTGTCGGTGTCGATCGGACGGGGTGTCCGTGACCTACCGACACCTTGACACCTCATCGACACATCCGGACACGTGTCCGACACCTCATATAGGGTGTTCGAAGAAATTAAATTATTTTTTAATTGCCGGACAGTCGGACACTGTGTCGGACGCCTATTGAAGATGTGTCCACAAGTATAAAGCTAAAATATGTTGTTTCGGTGTCAGCGTCAATCAGACGCGGTGTCCGTGTCTGTGCTACCTAATCGAGATCTCAATCCAATTAGGTCCCATCCTCCGTCAACAATCTCAATTCTCAATTCTCAAATGCTCAATGCAATAAAAATTAATAAAAATCACACATTCAATCCAATTGGGTCTCATCCTCCGTCAACAATCTCAATTCTCAATTCTTAAATGCTCAATGCAATAATAATCACACATTCAATCCAATTGGGTCCCATCCTCCGTCAACATTCTCAATATCTCAAATGCTCAATGCACAATTAACAATCTAAAATCATCAATTAATAACCTAAAATCATCGATCAATAATCATAATTCTCAAATGCACAATTAACAACCTAAAATTATCAAACAAATGATCAATGTTCAAATGAAAAAAAAATGTTCAAAATGCACGTATCCGATGGGCTTGAATTATTTCAATTTGGGGTTCGATTCGATTAGGGCAATTAATTTAGGGTTCGATTAGGGGATTCAGTTATTTTAATTCAGGGTTCAATTAGGGGGTTCAATTAGTTCATTTTAGGGTTCGTTTGAATTGGGGCATTCAATTTAGGGTTCAATTAGGGGGTTCAATTAGTTCAATTTAGGATTTGATTGGATTAGGGCATTCAATTTAGGGTTCAATTAGGGGTTCAAATATTTTAATTTAGGGTTCAGTTCAATTAGGGGTTCAAGTAGTTTAATTAGGGTTCGATTACATCAATTTAGGGTTCAATTATAGTTTAATTTAGTGGTCGGTTGAATTGGGGCATTCAATTAGGGGGTTCAATAAGTTCAATTTAGGGTTCGGTTGGATTAGGGCATTCAATTTAAGTTCAATTAGGGGTTCAATTAGTTTAATTTAGGGTTCGATTCGATTAAGGCATTCAATTTAGGGTTTAATTAGAATCAATTACTTCAATTTAGGGTTCAATTAGGGGGTTCTATTAGTTCAATTTAGGGTTCGGTTGAATTGGGGCATTTAATTTAGGGTTCAATTAGTTCAATTTAGGGTTCGATTGGATTAGGGCGTTCAATTTAGGGTTCAATTAGGGATTTAATTTAGGGTTCGACCCCGGATTAGGGCATTTAATTTAGGATTTAATTAGGGTTCAATTACTTCAATCTAGGGTTCAATTATGGTTCAATTAGTTCAATTTAGCGGTCGGTTGAATTGGGACATTCAATTTAGGGTTCAATTAAGGGGTTCAATAAGTTCAATTTAGGGTTCGGTTGAATTAGGGCTTTCAATTTAAGGTTCAATTAGGGGTTCAATTTAGGATTCAGTTGGATTAGGGCATTCAATTAGGGGTTCAATTAGTTAAATTTAGGGTTCAATTTGATTAAGGTATTCAATTTAGGGTTTAATTAGGGTTTAATTACTTCAATTTAGGGTTCAATTAGGGGGTTCAATTAGTGAGTTCAATTTAGGGTTCGGTTGAATTTGAGCATTCAATTTAAGGTTAAAAATACACAATATTTTAGAAAATTGTAAACTTTTACTAGAAATTCTAACATAACAAATTCCCACGGAACATCGTAGCTGATCACTAGACTTATTTCAATCACTCAACCATGTAAAACCAATCGTTTAAACAAGCATACACATTGTTGTATTGCATAGATACAATTACAAGTAAATTCGTGAAAAGGGTGCAAATGGATATGAAAAACAGGTGCAAAACCTACCTGAAAATCAAGAGACCATAAGAGAGATTGGCGGCAGTGGCGGCGGCAGTTCTTCGGTTTTGAAGATTTGCGGCAATGGCGGCGACGGTGGCGGTGGCAGGCTATATTCCGTCTGGGGGTGGGTTGCCGGGGATGGCGACGGAGGTGGCGTTGAAGGAAATATTGCCGATGAGAGTTAATAGAGAGAGAGAGAGAGAAACGAGAGAAAGAAAAGCAGAAGGGGATCTGTGTTTTTAAGACCTTTACTGACGGAACACACCCGTCGATAAAAGTCCATCGGGAAAACTCTGCTTTCACCGACGGGTATTTTTACCGATGGAATTATTCTGTCGCCTCTATGTTTTTGAAAATCATCAAAAAAAAAAACTCATATAATATTTATCGACGGTACTTTTCGTCAGTAAAAAACCGTCGATGAAAATCTGTCGCTAAAACGTTTTAACGACGGAGTGTTCCGTCGTTAAATATTTTTACCGACGGATTTTCATCGACGATTTTTTCCGTCGCTGAAATGGCTTTTAGCGACGAAATTTCTTCCGTCGCTAAAAGTCCGTCGTTAAATCCTTCTTTTCTTGTAGTGTACACACTTAAGTTCAGACCCACACTCAAACACATATTTAAAAGATGTGCGCACTATATGTGTGTAGGAGTGTGCATAAATGTGTGAGTGCAGAAGGCCGAAGATTGAAGGTCGGTGTGTTTAGGGTAAGTAGGTAAATTTCAAAACGTTCGATTGGGTGTATGTGTTATGATTTTTTTTTTCGAGTTGTTCACCGTATTCGTGTTCTGCAGACATAAAAAATTAATTATTATCCTGTTTTACTACACATATCTTATGCTATTGATTGACACGAAACTTGTGCGATTAATTCCTGTTGTATGACGTGTTAATATATTCATATTCACCAATTGGCTAAGAAGTCAACATTCTTTTATTACATCCACAACATAAAGGGAATAACCTGGGACAACCTACGATTAAAGAAACACGCAAAACAAATGCCAAACAGTTAAAAAAAAAAAAGGTACCAAAACGTGCACAAATATACTTCTCATTGTATGGTTTGATCCATATATTAGGAAGAAAAAAAATAAAAAAAAATACTTGTAAATGTGAAGAATACACGGGGGAGAAGACACCCCTTTTCCTCTTATTTTCCTCCCTTACTCCCTCACGAACAACCCCTCTCCTTTTTTCTTTTCCTCCCCTCGTTCTCCTTTTCTTCCTTTTCTCCTTCCTTTTTTTTTCTCTTCCTTTTATACTTGACTAGCGAACGTGGCATGCACGATGTGCGTTCAAAATCAAAGTTATCAATATGAATTTTTTGAAAAAAATAATCATTATGTATAAGTATTTATCGTCACATTCGATAAAATGAGTGTAAAAATAAACATAAAATAAAATATTCTTATATCATGCTTGATATTATGATTTTCATAATATTAAACATTATTTTTGGATGTATCTTGACTACATATTTGGGATGAATTATGATTACATTTTTGGAATGATTTTCAAATTTTAAAAACCAAAATTGACATCTTATGTAGTTATTTAGTATTTAAGATTTTTATTTTTATGTCACTTTTTGGAAAAAAAAATTGGAATGCCACTTGTCATCATTTAAATAGATAGTTATGTAACACCAAAAAAAGGTGTTGCATCGAACAATGTTTTCCCTTAATAACTACTCTGTATATATGATCCTAATTTCATTAAGTAGTAATGAGATAATTAGGAGTCACCAAAATTGTTCCAAATCAGACATACTTTTAGTGTTTCCTTAATATGTCACATTTACTTGATATTGTTGAGTGATTCTAATTTCATGTGAACGCAGACTTCCGTATCTTTCTACTCATGTAAGGTAAGCGTAAATCAAATTTCAAAGGAGAGAGGCAAGCTTCCAAAGTTGGCATGTGTGCGCTATCATGTTAGACAGTTACCGTAAAAGGTGTACCGGCTGCTACATCCACTTCCAAAAAATAATTCCTCTGCCGAACTAGCTGCTACTCCTTCCTCAGATCTAGAGATGTCAATGGGCCAGGCTTGGCCCAGCCCAGCCCAAGCCCAACAGGCCTCAAACGAAAATGGGCCGGGGCCGGGCCTGATGATTGAAAATGGGCTCGGGCCAGGCTCGGGCCTGAAATCTGGATATGGGCCCAGTTCAAGCCCTGGCCCTAGGCCCAATATTTAGGGCAGGGCTTGGGTCGGGCCCAAAAAAATTTTCTTTTTGGTTCCCAACTCTTTGTTATTTATTTGTGTCGATGGCCAACAAGAATACGTCAAATTAATTGGTTGAGATTGATACATGTTAATTTGGTGTAATATTGACAAGCCTTTTTTGGCCTACTAACATTATAATTTATAAGTAGCATTTTTCGAAAGTTTCAATTATAATCAGTTTATTTCAAATTTATACTATTAGTTTAATTTGGTGTAAAGTTTTAGCATATATTTTGAAATCCTAATCAGTTTATTTCAAATTTATACTATTAAGCTTTCCTTTTCACTAAAAACTAGTTAGAATTTATAAGAATTTAAATTTGGAGTATAGTTATTAATTCTCCAGACGATCTTAAGTAATAAGTATAAATTTTGACTAACAATTTTTCTCTCTACTTGGTCTCATATACAAAATTTTATTCTATATATATGACTGTCATATGTATATAAGATGGTTATGAGTGAGTATAAAAGAACCTATGATATTAATATATTGTGTTTGTCATAAAATAAGAAGTAAGTGAGACTAGAATTTATGAATGTATGTAAATTATTAACGTCCATATAGAGTTAAATTGAAGATAAATGTGTTCATAGGCCCTCCTCCTTTTATCCGGGCTTGGGACCGGCTGCTTGTAAACAAACAGGCGAAGTTACCTATTTTTTTATATATACGAAAAAATATCTATCTTGCTTGTAAAAACTTATTATATATATATATATATATATATATATATATATGAAAAAAACTATATTTTATGAAAAATTTTATTCTTAAAACTTAAGAGAAGGAAAATAAAAAGAAATTACCTAATCATCCGGAAGTACTTCAATATCCGAGTCACTGCTCTTCCTATCATCAATCGGTTTATCTTGCTCGCGGTATTTCGCATCAAGATAATCCTTCCAACATACACATAGCTCGAGCGACTCGGGGTTAAGACGACTCCTCCTGTCATCCAAAACCCTCCCGCTCGCTGAAAATGCCGACTCTGAAGCAACCGTGGAGGCTTGCACTGGCAGTACATCCCGTGCAATTTGGGATAAAGTTTTATACATGTTTTGATTTTGTTTCCAAAAATTTAACAAATTAAAATTAACCTGTTCTTGCATTGATAAATCAGAATAATGATCAGTATTTGAATATACACCAATCTCATTAAAAGAGGAAAAAGTAGACGAACCTGCCGAATTAGAAGTACCTTCACCTGGTAGTTGTCTTGCTACTAGATGTTCAAAGCCCTTAAGGTATGGCGCATAATACCTCTCAGCAGTCGATGATGAAGCTCGCCCGCGCACGTCAGCAGAATTACGATAGAGGTTGAACAGTTCCTCAAATGTCTTGCTCACTTTGCTGTGAGTGCGGTTGTGTCCTCTACTGGGTAGCACATTAATTTCGATATCTCTTGTATCGAGACGTTCACGCCATGCAACTTTAACCTAGGATCTAAACAAGTAGCCACAGCAAAAATAACAGGCAGTTCACTCCAATATTTATTAAACTTTTTATCCATCACTTTTACTATTTCCTGAAAGGGTCCTTGTAACCATCTTGAGAATTTCTATTACAGCGAGAGGAGAGGTGGGATAGTACGTACCAGACAATAAATTGGTAGACGTGTAAAATACCTCCAAAAATTCAGCTAGGTATGTGGCCATCTGCCATTCCTCTTGAGTTGGCAAGCCGGCTGGGAACAAGGTTAGTAGAAAATGCGTATAGACTTCTCTGTATGCCAGAATGTGTAAAAGCATATGGTATGTAGAGTTCCACCTGTGGACCACATCTGTAACTGCTCTCCTGCGAGGCATATTATATTCAACACACAACGTTTTAAATTGTTGTGTTCTCGGACTCGAACTATTAACATACGCTGTCATACCCCTCATTTTGACAAGAATATCTCCTGCAGCAGCTAAACCATCTTGAACAATTAAATTAATTATATGACAAACACAACGAACATGAAATAATTTACCAGAAAGTACAGGTTTGAGGCTCTCCTCTAAAGCATCAACAGCAGCTGTATTGTTAGAAGCATTATCAAAACTAATACTCATAATCTTATCCTTTAATTTAAATGTGGTACATGCTTTTAATATAATAGTAGCAATGTTCATTCCATCATGCGGAAAAGGAAAGAGCTCGAAAGCGATGATTCTCTTGTGGCCCTCACAAAAGTATAACTAACAAAAGTAAACGGAGATTGCCAAATATCAGAAGTAAGACTAACTTTACCGTCAAATTTATCGAAATAATCGATCAGGCGTGCTTTAGCAGCATTATACTGTCGGAGTGCATCGGATCTAGTTGTGTTTCTATGAACCTTTTTGTACAAAGGTTGAACGTATGTGTTCATATATCTAGAGTGCTTAGCATTATCGGCAAAAGAAAAGGCTTGTTCATCGTGAATAACAAATTCAGCGAGACCGTCTCTTTGCTCTCGCTGATTATAAACAAATAACTTACCGTCAAAAGATAACTGCGTTTGGGTAGGTTCGACGTGGCCTTGTCGAGGTGCACACTGAGGGTAATGCCTGTTAAGATGTCCATTACCACTACCAGACGAAAATAATTTAGCACAGTACTTACATCGAGCTTTTCGGATGCCGTCCACCATAACTTCATCAAAATGATTCCAACACTCGGCTTTCTTTTTTTTTCCTTTTTGGACTTCTGGCTCATTACCGGAGGCATTGCTCGGCCCTTCTTCATCATGACCAGGCATAGGGTTAAGATTATGCCACGGAGTAGTAGCTTCGCCAACCGAGCTGCGTCCTTGACTATAATGCGGGGGGTCTTGTCAGGCGTGTATTCAAAATCTGGAATGTTTTGATTGAACTCCCAATTGGCTTGGGTATCTATCATACAGCCTGTACTCATTCGTCCAGGAACGAATGGTTGTGGTGGTGCTTGGATTGGTGTTTGTGATGGCCGTGGTGCTGGCGCTTGTGCTGGTGGTGGTGCTTGTGATGATGATGATCCACGCTTCAGTTTCTTCAGTAATATAGCCATATTTGACGCTAAACTTTTTTACTAGATTAGAAAATAAAAATAGTAAGAGTAACTAAATACACAAGTATAAGAGCAGTAATTAGTAATTAGAAATAACAATTAAAAGAATTAAAGAGTAACAAATGAATAAGAGTAATTAAAATTCAAAATTGGAGAGAGTTAGTAATTAAAAAGAATTTAGTAATAGTAATTAATAAATAAAAATTCACTAATTACTAATTACTAGACAAAAGAATTAGAGAGTAACAAATTAATAAGAGGAGTAATTAGTAATTAGAATTTAGCAAGAGTAGTAATTAGTAAACAAGAGTAATAATTAGCAAGAGTACTAATTAGTAAATAAGAGTAGTAATTAGCAAGAGTAGTAATTGGAGAGGAAAATAGTAGCAAAGCTTGTAGAAATGTAGAATGTTTAGATAAGAGAGAGTAAGAAGATTGGTGTGAAAAATTAGAGAAGTGTGAATTTATAGATTTTTGAAACTTCACAAAAGACCAAAATACCCCTAAAAACTATCCGTTTATAGTTGTTGGGGAGGGTAAGAGTGTAAAACCCTTAAAAGAGTTGAAAAAATTAAGTTAGACCAAAATACCCCCCAAACTAGCCGTTATATTGCTGTTGGGGGGGTAAAAGTGAAATTTAAGAAAATAATTAGGAATATAGCCGTCGGGGGGAAAAAGGGAGGGAAATTAAATTTGAAAAACCGTGGGGCCTGCCAGAAAAGGGCCAGAACCGGGCCTAAAACCGGGCCATTTTCGGGCCGGGCCAAAAACTGAGCTTTATTGGGCCGGGCCTGGCCCGGGCTTTTTCCTTGAATATCCCGCAGGCCCAAAGCCCATTTTTTTAGGGCAGCCACTGTTCACTTAAAGGGCCTGGCCAGGCCAGCCCGCGGGCCGCCCGGCCCTTTTGACACCTCTACTCAAGTCCATATAGAAGTTTTTTGGGACCCTCTTGATTAATTAGTTTGAGAATTTTGAGTCCCTTTTGGACTCAAAGTACATATTTTGCGACTCAATTTCAAAGTACTCATTTTGAGAGATTTCTGCAATCATTTGGTATTCATGCGCTAGGTTGTTCTCAGTCTCAAGGTAATTCATCATCTAAACATCTAAATGGTTCTCGATTTCTTGGTCAATGAGCAAAATCTTAGGGTAGAAAGATACATGTGTTTTGATTGGTTGTTCTAAGTTTGAGGTTTGTGTGTCCGATTGGCTATTGAATCTCCACCCCAAAAAGAATTATACATGTAGCATGCATGATAGAGCCTTAGATGTCGTAATTTGCGTTCTTGAGAATTGATGCAAGCTGTCTTTGGTTGATTTCAACGATAAAGCAGATAATTTGTGGTAGAACACCTTCACGACATTGTTTGTGTTTGTTAGGTGCAAAACGGTGGTTCCACTTGAGCTCAGAACAAAATATAATCGTTTTGTGTTTCAACTAATCCAAAATTTTGTTTAACACCAAGAGAACGCAAAGTCCCGTCTATGGTCACGTTGTCAAGACTAGTTAAATATAACATACTTTGACTTTAACAGTCTATTAGGTAGAGATGTCAAAGGGCCGGCCCAGCCCAAGCCCATCGGGCCTGCTGTGGGGCCGGGCCAGGGCCGGGCCAGTGGGGCTGCCAACCGGGCCGGGCCGGGCCTGCCGAAGGCAAACCTAGGCCCAGTCCAGGCCCTGGCCCTAGGCCCAATATCTAGGGCCGGGCTTGGGCCGGGCCCGGGCCCTTTTTTTTTTTTTTTCTTGTTATTCAATTTTAAATTTCATCTCTAGGCAATATTCACAATTTAACGAACCTAATCTTTATCCTTTTATTTCATTATAAGTAATATACATATATATGTATGTATGTATATACATATTTATTTGTTAGCCATTATATTTTTTATTATATGTTAAACATTTTCATACTCTTCTTGGTGAGCTTTATTAATAAAATCTTAACACATAACAATGCTGTTGGGGGGGGGGGGGGGTAAAAGTGGAATTTTGGAAAAGGGGTGGAAGAAAGGGGGGGAAAAGCAAAAAATTCAAACAAGTGGTGGGGCCAGACCCGGGCCAGAACCGGGCCGACTTCGGGCCGGGCCAAACCGGGCCGTTTCCGGGCCGGGCCGGGCTTTTTCGCAGAAACTGAAGGCCTGGTCCAGGCCCAGGCCCCAAGCCCGCTTGTGCTGGGCCGCTACTGTTCATGGATGGGGCCGGGCCAGCCCGGGCCAGAACCGGGCCGGGCCGGGCCAGGCCACGGGCCGCCCGGCCCGTTTGACAACTCTACTATTAGGTGGCCATCTTGCTTCACAAGGATGGTTCCACTTGAGCTCCATGTTCACTAGTGTGTTTAGCTCGTATTTGCTGTAGACAAAAACTATTTAACAATGACAACGGTTCAAACCTAGTGGTAAGAATTCGCGTCTCTCCATCGCCAATATGGCTTTTTTGGTTGTTGATAAGGACAACAGTTCGGAGGTTGAAGCCATCACACGCAACTTTAGATTACTGGCACCATATCAAACATCGCGAAGCGAGGAGTCATCTTGGTTTAGCTTGCCCTCCTCACCATTCAAAAGATATACCTTCGCTTGCCAAGAATGACCGTTGTCGAATCCTCGGCAGAAAGTTGCTAAAGATTTTCGCGAAACTACACTTTTTTTTGGTTTGACTTTTGACTTTTTTTTAGTCAAAGAAAACAGCGTGATGTTTTCTAGAATTTTCAGAATGTGTTTTGGTTTGAGTGGGGTCAATTCTGGTGCAATTAAGGAAACACAAAAAGAAAAAAGAAATAGGAACTTCTCAAATACCTCAGTCCAAAGGGCCCAATGTTGGCCCTCAATATAGTGTTTTGGATCAATTCCAGAGAGCTCTTGGCCCGTTTGGAATGGGCCCACAAGGATGCTCCATTACACTCTCCAGCCCAATATTATATCTCTTTCCTCAGCAGAACCAATTTTTTTTTTTTAATCATGGACTGAGGCCTCCTGCAAAAGTCCATTGTTCGATGGGCTATTCGATAATCCGATTCCCGGCCAGTTGTTTGATCGGTTTATATTGGGAGATTCGGTTAGTGGGTACCAATTCGACAACTCCTCCATTTTCACCATATAGACTACGATTTAGTAGCGAGCACTCGATGACTTTTTCATTATTTTTATGTAGGTAGCTGCACAATAATTAGCTTTGGAAGCTGATCTCTTGCTCGCGTTGACAACTGAAGTTAAGTTGTCAGTGTAATCTGGTCGTTCATCCATTGCGAATGAACGACCTGATCACTATTTTGTTTTAATTTTTTTCTCTCGCTAACCCTAATATGGGATCGACATCTGTCCCATAATGAGACCAACGATGAAGTTTACTTCCAAAGTAAAGGGAATTTGAGCCGCCCATGTCGACGGTGTGGACTGTCAGATCACAACTTATAACAATTTAACTTAAGCTGAGACATCTCTCATTTTCTATTTTGCACTAAAAACTATTTCAAAAGTTTCTTATAGTTGAAATGAAAAATACCGAGGCCATGAAATAAACCAACACTAAAAGACGTCTGAATTTCTATCTACACTTATTTTGCTAAAAGTTGAGTAAGCCAAAAGAGGGTGTATTGAGTTTTAACCAAATGATGTTATTATGCTTATGAAAAAGAAGTAACCCGTGAAATTTGTGGAAAATGTGGAGTAATTAAATGGGAAAAAAGTAACCTAAATAGTCGTCCGATAATATCATTGGTAGTAATTTGAACTTAATACTTTTATGCCAAGAGTTATATTTCACATAATTAAATTATTTCGACCATCTCTCCACTTTCCAATATATTTTAAACAAACTACCTCTTATAAAATGCCAACCGCCCATGCCCGCTGCAGCAGATTCATTGTACGCTTGAATTTTATGATTGAAGCCTTTCTTTTGTTTTTGAGTTCAATTTGGTTGTTTGTTTAATTAAAACACATTTTTTGTACAAAAATAAACACCCTTTATATCATATATGACTCCTTAAGAATTTCATATTGCATCTATTGCATTTACTTAATCAGTTATGAAGAACAATATTACTTATTCACATGGTCATTTATAGCAGATTGTCATACTAATTTTTAATTACGTAAACTTACCAATTAACCCTAATGTTTGGTAGAACATCAGTGAGTAAAGCACTTCTGCATTCGGCTAAGAGGGATTTGATTAAACATATTGAATGTACTATAGTTATAACTATGCATGGCAAAATCAAAATTACCCTACAAAATAAGTGGAGCCCCTAACCGCTATTAAGAGCCCATTTGAGATTAATTAAAAAAAACAGATTCAGCTTAAATCTTAATAAGTTTTCAAAATCTGATTTAATCAGAATCAGTTTGCTGCTTGACAAAAGTAATTATAAACTAGATGAAATCTATAAAAAGTGTTTGGATAAAAAGTATTTAAATCAGTTTCACTATGACAAATGACCATAAATGACACTCAATAAATAATTTTCTAATATCCAAGTAACGTTAACATAACTTTTATTCGTAAATAACTATACAATAGAAGAAAAGATTACAAGATAAAAAGATAGAAAAACTTACAAAAATGGTGTAGAGGAAGAGGGTGGTTGTATCCCTCTCTGTATTTTGGCCGTAGGAAAAGAGTAGCAATAGGAGAAGAGATAAACTTAAAAAACTATCTAATTAATTAAGGGGTATGAATTGTCTTTTTGTAAAAAATATGGGGCTAGGATGGTAAATTAGAAGGTCAAACCTGATTATGAAAAAAGTGATTATTTCATAATCCTCACTTTTGAAGATTATGGATTAAATCAGTTTTTAGCTTTTGGAGATGGATTAAATCTTTTAATCTCTTTTGCCAAATACCCACAAACCTGATTTAATCTAGATTAAATCAGGTTTGGCCATCCCATAATCAATCCCAAACACCTTCCAAGTGTAGCGGTTAGTGTACAAAATATACAATCTGAGCCATCCACAACCTCTAGTGGATGGCCAGATCACCGGTGGAGAAATAGTTTTTTCTCCACAAAGGAGATGTAAACGGTCCAGATTTATTTTTTGCATTTTTTTTTGTCGTCCGCTACATACATAATGTAATCGTCCGCTACATCATGTAACAGACAATACTTTTGACAATAATATTGTTCGCTATATAATGTAGCGGACTACGAAATCTGGCCCGTCCATCGGGATCCGGACGGTCAGATCGCACGGACAACTTAATATAATTTAATTATGTTCTTATTTTTTTGTGACTTGTCTTAGAAAAAAAAAGTATATTTGATGTTTGCAATTGTGATCGGTTCATTGTTTGGAAATCTTCCTTTTAATCTCCTAGATTGAAAAGATATTTTTGTATCCATCGGTAATGATATTTGTCATCTTATTTTAAAATTCAGAGGTTCTTTTAACTAAAAATACAAATGGTTTTTTATATGTTGATTGAAATGTTTATTGTGTTATGAAAATTAATGTTTTTTTATGTTGTTTAAAAATATTAATGTGGCATAATGATTTTATTGTGCGTAGGTCATGAATATTATTCAGTGTTGAAAACTTTCATTTCTACTCTATCTACTACTATTATATACTCGATTTGTTTTTGGCCAAAAACATATCAATAATGGATAAGTCTCGCAAGTAATATGAACATGGAAAATAAGAATTACAAAAGATGGATTGTTGTGCATCTCAATAGTAATATTGATTTGGGTGCGTCTCAGAATCCAAAAATGTCCATGGAGGATGAACCCACCAAACATGGAGCAAAATTCGGAACAGAAATACGAGCAGTTATTGAAGAAGAACCGCCAATGTGAAATGTAAAGCGCCTGATCTTTAACTGAAATAAGTGAAGAGATTTTCAGTTCTAATTCAAGCCTTATTTTCCCCCCATTTTTTGGTGCATATTTAACCTTTTTTTTTTTGTTCTTTTTTGTTTTTGTGTTTTCAACAGTTTTTTTCTTCACTAATTTTTCACATCTAAATTTTACTTTTTTGCTTTTTTTTTCGGCATATTCAAGTTTTTTTTTCCAGTTTTTCAATATGTTAATTGCCTACTAACCCAAAAATGCGCGACATAAACATTAACCAAATTAAAAAGGGACTAATAAAGAGATTTGTTTCTTTTTGTTTTTCTTTCTCATATATCGCACTCTTCATTTCTCAATGTTTAGAATAGATTCATTATCCTATGTTTATTTCATTTCAACCAAATTAAAATAAAAGTCATAAGGGAGGGTATGAGTGTTATTAGCATAGTTAATTGAGAAGATAATCGTACGGAAATGATTTACAACATTCGTAGTATTATAGGTTGTATTCTTTCTCATCACACTTCTCATTTCCTAATGTTTAGAATAGATTCATTCTCTCATGTTTATTTCATTTAAACCAAATTAAAAGGGAGTCATAAAGGGATGGTAGGAGTATTATATATTCGTGTAATTAATGGAGGACATAATCGTCCAAAAATGATTTACGATTCATACTATGGTAGTAGTATTATATATTGGTGTAATTAACAGAGAACATAATCGTCCAGAAATGATTTACGATTCATACCTTTATAGGTTTATTATATATTATATATACGGAGCCGATCCACATCTACCGGTGGAGAAATAAGGATTTCTTCATCACCCATCTAGCCGTCCACGTGTAATCGTGGATGACCCAGATTTTACTTTTTTTTTTGTATTGAAACTCGTCTAAGCGCCACTCTTGTAGCGGTTAGCATTTTGGCCCAAAACATCCCTCGTGCCCCCTGAGGCCGTTTGAAAATTTCTGACCGCTACACTTTGAAGTGGTCAGGCGCCGCTCCAAATGCCCTAACCGCTACACTTAGTAGCGGTTAGATGGCAAGATGATTTTACTCTTCTTTTTGACTTTTCACTCTCAATCTCTCTCAAAAATATACTTTTGCTAGACCTTGAAATCCACACCCTTAGACTCTGTTCTGCTTCTAGTTATGTTGCTCTACCGATTCTAAAATATTAATCTTTTGTGACAAAAGCAGCTAAAAAGTCATTCTGACGTATGAAATTAGTGCATCCGTTTTGAATGGCATTAAGATGGTTTTCGCTAGCTTTAACGGCATTAAGATGGTTTTCGCTAGCTTTATACCATGTGTAAGTCAAAGGTCCTAAGTTCGATCAGATTGCACGAAGGCAATATGCAATCTGAACTTCCTTAATGTCAATATCTTAAAAGGATTTTATATGTTTTGCTCTACTTCTTGAAGAAAGTCTCATTGTCAACACGTACAAGTTACTTGAAGAAGATGGATAAGTTGAAGAAAGTCTCGCTATCATTGCAAGAATCAAGCCGGAGAACTTGGTTTATATGGATTGCCAACATGATTCTTTCTTTTCTTGTTATCTTCATCTATCTATTATATATATTAATTATACTTGCAAATCTACATTTACCAACCCAAAAATGAAGTATCTTCTAAAGCTTTTGTATTACTTCGTGTGCTCCATTAATGCTTTCCTGAATATTCTATATTTTGTTTAAGAAAAAGTATTACTATATTTACTCCTAATCTGTCCTTAATAAGTAAATTAATCTCTCTTTCCTGATGTTTTGTTTTTATTTTATGTACGGACCACATGATGGTGGGTAGCCCTCTTATTACCTTATCACAAAAATTATAATATCCGAGCTAATGATGTGTGTAATGCTATTAGTAGAAGATCAAGCATGTATTTGTCTACCGATAAATTTCTCTCGCTGAGTCAAAAACTATTGGCTTATTGTTGAAGTATGCGTCGCTTCTACTTTGCCAAAGGTTACGCATATATTGCCAAATATCGTATGATGAGTCAATTTCAATCCTTTCTTTACTTCCATTAGATTAGACATCTGCAATCTTGTCTTGTCTTGATAAGAATTCAGGAGTTCATTTCAGTTTTCATGTAATCCAAAGGCCCACATATGTTGCGTGCTCGGTGGCCAATTCCGTATGTGAACTAAAAGTTGATTGTTTATTAACTTGTGACTCAATAATAGTTATTGACTCAATCCAATATGTAGTAATTTATTTTTGCCAATAAATTAAAGGCTCAACAATAGATATTAAAAAGAAATAAAAAAAAAAACTAAGATGGGAGCCACTTGCAACTGAAATACTGAAGGCGCTGCTTTGACTGCTACATAGCCTATTTATTTCGTTTTTACAACGTATGAATACCCTATTTTTCTATTTACGCTGTTATTAATTTCATTTGTCACTAAAGCTAAATCATAGTCTCTATACGTGGTGGCGTTTGTATAGGCTCACCTTATTCCTATCATGCAAGTACCATAGCCGTGGAAAGTATCTGATCTCATTTTGTACCGATAGTTATATTTGAGTTGTTACACATGAATTTTAGAACACATCAAATTGAGGATCAAAAAGTTTGGAAGTTCATGTCGATCCTCTCGTATATTCTCCGTCAAAACAACCTATCTTCTAGTCCACCATCAAAAAAGGATGTTTGCTTCAACCCCAAGCAACTAAAAGCTAGAGTTGGGATTTAATGTATAAATCATTTGCAGAAGCGTTGTGGATCTGCTGCCATAACCACTGTTGCTTCAGATCACATGCCAACAATGGCCAAGGGTGTTTTTACTATCGTGCAATGGGCAAAAAAAAAAGAATTTGTTACATATCAAAATTCTTACTAATTTCATATATCTTCTCTCACAGATGACCGACAATGAGGATATCTCAGATAAGGTGGCGCCGATATTATATGGTATATGTTATATAGTAGCTAATCTATATTATTGCAGTATTGACTGGCTAACAATCTTGCAACTAAAAGAAACCAGATTCTTAGCAGCTTTTGTGTGTTATGCCCGGATTGATGTATATCAAGACTAGGTCAATGAGACTTTGCTGCAATGAGATCTCTTGCTTTTTACCTTTTACTTTTTGTAGTACAAGAACTTTGCTCTATTTTGGTGCCACTATGTATTTATTTCTGTATTTGTACTCAAGTACTTCTAATCATGTATAGCTGTAAAGGCAAGCACAAAACATCTTTTGTAACCCTTTATTATCAATGCAATTCTCCTTAGTATCAAATATATTTAAACTTCGCTTATGTGTACAATAGCATTAAAGCCTATTTTGGTCACAATAATAGACATATATGCATGTGAAGAACGATTGCTAGCATTCCGGTTACAACAAGTCTATAATGAGCAATAAAATAAAGACACATACATGGATGACAGTCCCGTCCAGTAGGCAACACCGTAATAACGCATTGCAAAAACTACAAACACCTCAAAAGCCAACAAAACTATTTGGCCAACAAAGAAGGTACATTCTTTTGTAATGTGGCAGTCAATAAGTCAAATCCATTAGCCTGAAAGAAAACCCAACAACACACAAACTCAAGAATATTCAAACTAAAAAAGCATCAGTGTAACAACGAAGCACCAGCCAGACAAACAGTTTCTTGAGACCTGGTTATTCGTCCATGCCAAGTCAGAAGCCTGAGGTTAAGGCTCAGAGCCCGGGGCCTCACCATCAACCAAGACGCCCCAACCACTGACCAATTATCCCATCGCTGTAAACCACCGACAACTGCTGAATTGTCATCCGAAACATCGACTACTAAAACAAACACCAAAGCTCACCACCGCACATTCCATTGTCTAACGTGAGCATGCTCGATCACCCATCATCCCCACCAGGCACCAACTAGAGCTAGACTAAAGGAATCCTTACATCAACTGCGTTCCACCAATGCAGCGGCATGCACCACGTCGAAACCAACCTTTTTGTAAAGAAGGGGGAATCCACCAGGGGGATTGGAAGGCAACCCGAGTAGATAAACAACCCTTCATCGTATACTCACCTACATTCGCCAACCAATGGCACCACAAGGTTAAACACGCATACCGACCTTTTCGCCATATACTCGTACAACCAACCCCAGACACACCTTTCCAACTCACCTGCACGAGAAAATATTCAGTGGTTGTCTAACACCACGTCATCAGCTTACGCGGTGTTAAACTATCACTTATAATTTGCCAACTAATTGATATTATAAAATATCCAGCTTGATACTAAATCTAATCAAGGTTTACCATGGTTAAAAAACTTAACATTCAAATTTATCAAAATTTTGAAAAGCCCGCCCATCAAATTTCTACCATGTAAGTCTCCATCTATAAGTGCTTTTTTTTTTTTAATGCCCCTCTCTCTGTCTTCAGCTTCATCCTCACGTCTCTCCTCTTTCATCTCTGTCAAAAACCACCGGCCCCGTCTCCGACGAGAATTGCGCTTCTACCATCGACATGGACCACCAACTTCCCTCTTCTTCGTCTTTAATTTTTCTTCTCTTCATTTCTGGCAACAACCATGGAAATAAAGATAAACATGTGTATTATATTCAGTAAATCATGATTGTGTGTTCATAAC
This sequence comes from Escallonia herrerae, assembly GCA_033070095.1. Taxonomy (NCBI): domain Eukaryota; kingdom Viridiplantae; phylum Streptophyta; class Magnoliopsida; order Escalloniales; family Escalloniaceae; genus Escallonia; species Escallonia herrerae. Next base: position 56,068 of record JAVXUP010002718.1, read on the forward strand.
GACCATGGGAGATGATGGCAGTTGATTCATTGCTCAACTTTATCTTACCTCTTCTTTCAAATCTTTGGTTTTTATGGGCCGGTGGAAGCTCCATTTACAATGCATAGATGCTGAACTCTTGATACAAAAAGTGTTTCGAAAAAGAAAATGAAAAGTGTCGAATCAGATGGAGTGAAAAGTAAAAATTGAATTTTGTCAAAATACAGCAAGTGCGATCTATTCCACAACTCTCACAGTTATGATGAACTTGAACTCAAACAGACATAACTGCTATACCGGAATCAAGAGGTGTTGAGGTGTTTATAACATTTAACCTGTAGAAAAGCACACTGAACATGGAATACTACTTTCGGCTTCATACTTACAATTAAGTAATGATTCCACACATTAAGAAGGACCAAACAATTAACTTAAAACAATCTACAACATTTTAGTATACCTTTTGTAATAGAATTACAGAAGTGGCAAGAGTACACAACAACTAAGAAATACAACCAAATCAGATGGATTATTTAGTACAAATGGGGATTCCTATAATCTAAATCAAATTCATAATTTACAAAGCATCTTAAACAGATCTAATAATATGGAATCTTAGCTTTCTTCAAAAGGTGGAAGCAGCTGTCATTACTGCACCGTGGTGTCTTGAATCAGTGAAAAATTGCAGGTTTGGGTCGTTAATGGATACCTTGAATAGCTATCATTGATGAGATTTTCAAGCAAGAAGATTGCAATGCCAGTGTTTTGAGGGTGGCAAAGAATGGCGTCGGAGAGGTAATTAGAGATCAGTGGCAGATTTAGGGACAAGAAAATTTTGTGTATGTGAGAGAAAGATCAGTGGCGGCTAAGAGGAATCAAATGGTAGGGTTCGTTATTTTGTTTTTAGGTTTTCTGAGTGAACCAAACCATGGTTATGGTTTACAATCCATTTGGATAGTTGTCCCACTTTGTCACAATATTAATTACTTGGCAAATTATTAGTGGTAGTCTAGCACCACATAAGCTGATGACGTGGTATTAGACAAGTACTAAATATTTTCTCGCCCTCTACCTGCACATACCGCACTCCAAAACCTGCATAGCTAACATCCTCAACCTCAGGCAACAGATCAACGTCTCGAGCTGCTGTTCACAAGGAAGCCTAACCAAAAATAAGCACACTACAAAAACTAAACGTATCGAAAGCAAATCCTAACCTACCACGCCACCATACACTCAAGGAAACATGCTGCGGTGATGGAGAACAGAAGAGAGGGGCTGTGTTGAGAGAGAAGTGTTTTCTTTTTGTTTTGTAGAGACAAATGAGAGAAAAGTGGACTTTTTTTCCAGAAAAACATTAAAGCTATGCATGGTATTAACTGTATTTTCTTTTTCTAATTTTGCACAACCCTCTCATGATCCCCTAGTATAGAGTTGTCAAACGGGCCGGTCGGCCCGCAGCCCAGCCCGACCCGGCCCTTTCATGAACAGGGCTGGCCCGGAGGAATTGGGCTTAGGGCCTGGGCTTGGACCAGGCCGACAAAATCTGGGAAAAAGCCCGGGCCAGGCCCGGCCCGGCTCGAAAATAGGCCCGGGACTGGCCTGGGTGTGGCCCAGTTGTGGCCCGGTTATCCGGCCCGGTTCGGGGCCCGGTTCCAGCCCCACCTATTTGAATTTTTTGTTTTTCCCCCTTTTCTCCCCCTTTCCTCCAACGGATATATTCCCCAAAATTCCACTTTTACCCCCCCAACAGCAATATAACGGCTAGTTTGGGGGGTATTTTAGTCTAACTTAATTTTTCCAACTCCTTTAAAGGTTTTTACACTCTTACCCTCCCCAACAACTATAAACGGATAGTTTTTAGGGGTATTTTGGTCTTTTGTGAAGTTTCAAAAATCTATAAATTCACACCATTTCTCTCTAATTTTTCACACCAATCTTCTTACTCTCTCTTATATAAACATTCTACATTTCTACAAGCTTTGCTACTATTTCCCTCTCCAATTACTACTCTTGCTAATTACTACTAGTATTTACTAATTAGTACTCTTGTTTATTAATTACTACTCTTGCTAAATTCTAATTACTAACTACTACTCTTATTAATTTGTTACTCTCTAATTCTTTTGTCTAGTAATTAGTAATTAGTGAATTTTTATTTATTAATTACTATTACTAAATGCTTTTTAATTACTAACTCTCTCCAATTTCGAATTACCCTCAGTGATTAATATTTGTTACTCGTTCATTCTTTTAATTGTTATTTCTTATTACTACTCTTATACTTGTGTATTTAGTTACTCTTACTAATTTTATTTCCAATCTAGTAAAAAAGTTTAGCGTCAAATATGGCTGGATTATTGAAGAAACTGAGGCGTGGATCATCATCACGAAAAACATCATCATCATCGCAAGCACAAGCGCCAGCGCCACGGCCATCACAAACACCAATCCAAGCACCAACACAACCATTCGTTCCTGGACGAATGAGTACAGGCTGTATGATAGATACCCAAGCCAATTGGGAGTTCAATCAAAACATTCCAGATTTTGAATACACGCCTGATGAAGACCCCCCGCATTATAGTCAAGGACGCAGCTCGGTTGGCGAAGCTACTACTCCGTGGCATAATCTCAACCCTATGCCTGGTCATGATGAAGAAGGGCCGAGCAATGCCTCCGGTAATGAGCCAGAAGTCCAAAAGGGGAAAAAAAGAAAGCCGAGTGTTGGAATCATTTCGATGTAGTTACGGTGGACGGCATCCGAAAAGCTCGATGTAAGTACTGCGCTAAATTATTTTCGTCTGGTAGTGGTAATGGACATCTTAACAGGCATTACCCTCAGTGTGCACCTCGACAAGGCCACGTCGAACCTACCCAAACGCAGTTATCTTTTGACGGTAAGTTATTTGTTTATAATCAGCGAGAGCAAAGAGACGGTCTCGCTGAATTTGTTATTCACGATGAACAAGCCTTTTCTTTTGCCGATAATCCTAAGCACTCTAGATATATGAACACATACGTTCAACCTTTGTACAAAAAGGTTCATAGAAACACAACTAGATCCGATGCACTCCGACAGTACAATGCTGCTAAAGCACGCCTTATCGATTATTTCGATAAATTTGACGGTAAAGTTAGTCTTACTTCTGATATTTGGCAATCTCCATTTACTTTTGTTAGTTATTCTTGTGTGACCGCTCATTGGATTGATGCAGATTGGGTTATGCACAAGAGAATCATCGCTTTCGAGCTCTTTCCTTTTCCGCATGATGGAATGAACATTGCTACTCTTATATTAAAAGCATGTACCACATTTAAATTAAAGGATAAGATTATGAGTATTAGTTTTGATAATGCTTCTAACAATACAGCTGCTGTTGATGCTTTAAAGGAGAGCCTCAAACCTGTACTTTCTGGTGAATTATTTCATGTTCGTTGTGTTTGTCATATAATTAATTTAATTGTTCAAGATGGTTTAGCTGCTGCAGGAGATATTCTTGTCAAAATGAGGGGTATGACAGCGTATGTTAATAGCTCGAGTCCGAGAACACAACAATTTAAAACGTTGTGTGTTGAATATAATATGCCTCGCAGGAGAGCAGTTACAGATGTGGTCCACAGGTGGAACTCTACATACCATATGCTTTTACACATTCTGGCATACCGAGAAGTCTATACGCATTTTCTACTAACCCAGTTCCCAGCCGGCTTGCCAACTCAAGAGGAATGGCAGATGGCCACATACCTAGCTGAATTTTTGGAGGTATTCTACACGTCTACCAATTTATTGTCTGGTACGTACTATCCCACCTCTCCTCTCGCTGTAATAGAAATTCTCAAGATGGCTACAATGTTAACAAAATGGAGATATATAGGACCCTTTAAGGAAATAGTAAAAGTGATGGATAAAAAGTTTAATAAATATTGGAGTAGACTGCCTGTTATTTTTGCTGTGGCTACTTGTTTAGATCCTAGGTTAAAGTTGCATGGCGTGAACGCCTCGATACAAGAGATATCGAAATTAATGTGCTACACAGCAGAGGAGACAACCGCACTCACAGCAAAAGTGAGCAAGAGGTTTGAGGAATTGTTCAACCTCTATCGTAATTCTGCTGACGTGCGCGGGCGAGCTACATCATCCACTGTTGAGAGGTATTATGCGCCATACCTTAAGGGCTTTGAACATCTAGTAGCAAGACAACTACCAGGTGAAGGTACTTCTAATTCGGCAGGTTCGTCTACTTTTTCCTCTTTTAATGAGATTGGTGTATATGCAAATACTGATCATTATTCTGATTTATCAATGCAAGAACAGGTTAATTTTAATTTGTTAAATTTTTGGAAACAAAATCAAAACATGTATAAAACTTTATCCCAAATTGCACGGGATGTACTGCCAGTGCAAGCCTCCACGGTTGCTTCAGAGTCGGCATTTTCAGCCAGCGGGAGGGTTTTGGATGACAGGAGGAGTCGTCTTAACCCCGAGTCGCTCGAGCTATGTGTATGTTGGAAGGATTATCTTGATGCGAAATACCGCGAGCAAGATAAACCGATTGATGATAGGAAGAGCAGTGACTCGGATATTGAAGTACTTCCGGATGATTAGGTAATTTCTTTTTATTTTCCTTCTCTTAAGTTTTAAGAATAAATTTTTTCACAAAATATACTTTTTTCCATATATATAAAATAAATTTTACAAGCAAGATATATATTTTTTCGTATATATAAAAAAATAGGTAACTTCGCCTGTTTGTTTACAAGCAGCCGGTCCCAAGCCCGGATAAAAGGAGGAGGGCCTATGAACACATTTATTTTTCTATACTTATTACTTAAGATCGTCTCGGGAATTAACATGCATCAATCCCGGGTTTTCGGCCAATTAGTTTGAAGTAAAATATCAAATAGTAGAAACAGTCTCTCTTAAATAGTAATAATTGTTATGTGTTCAGATTTTATTAATAAAGATCACCAAGAAGAGTAAGAAAAGATTTAACATATAGCAAAAAATAAAATGAGAGACAAATAAATATATCTATACATACATATATACATATATATGAATATTACATATAATGAAATAAAAGAATAAAAATTAGATTTGTCAAAATTTGAAAATTGGACATGCCTAAAGATGAAATTTAAAATTGAATAACAAGAAAATTTTAAAAAAAATTAAAAGAAAGGGCCCGGGCCGGCCCAAGAAATTGGGCCTAGGGCCAGGGCCTGGACTGGGCCTAGAATTTCTCCTCAGCCGGCCTGGCCCGGATGGCATCCCCCTTGGCCCGGCCCCGGCCCGGTTTCGCTTCAAGCCCGATGGGCCCGGGCTGGGCTGCCCAAGCCCGGCCCGTTTGACATCTCTACCCTAGTATAATTGATATCTCAAGAATCTTAGACATTAAGGCTTCGTTTGATAATTTTATTTTTGGTTTTCAGTTTTTAAATTGAAAAAAATTAAAGAGAAGCTTAATTTTTTTTATATACAAAAACAAGTGGGTGTTTAATAACCCAATTTTTATTTTGAGTTTTTCTTTGTTGTGGTTTGCTGTGGCAGTGGTGGGGCGTAGTGGTGGTCGACGGTGGTGGTGGCCGGCAGTTGTCGGAGGTGGCTGCCTGCTGCCGATGGTCGCCGACAGCTGAAGGTGGCTGCCGGCAGTTGGCGGCAGCGGCGGTGGCTGCCGGGCGCTGATGGTCGCCGGCTGCCGACGACCGGAGGTGGCTGCCGATGGCGGCTGCTGGCAATCGCCCGCGGCTGTCGGCAAGCCTCTGACGGTGGTCGCCTGAGGTGGCTGCCAGAGGTGGAAGGGTGGTGGTGGTGGTCTAAAAAAAAACCAAAAGTGAAAAAAATCAGTTTTTGGAGTTTTTTTTCTTCTTCAGTTTAAAAACTGATTTTTTAATTTGGAGAAGGAAAAAAAATGGTTGCCAAACGCGTTTTGTTTTCAATTTCCAAAACAAAAAAAAAATGAAAAAATAATATGCGTCAAACAGGGCCTAAGTTCAAGAATTTTAGGCCCACTAATTCTCTTACATTTTCATTTCAATATTTCAACAAATTTGATGCTAATACATACTATATTTTCTCGCACCACATAAGCTAATGATGTGGTATTATTAGTGGTAGTCTAGCACCACATAAGCTGATGACGTGGTATTAGACAAGTACTAAATATTTTCTCGCCCTCTACCTGCACATACCGCACTCCAAAACCTGCATAGCTAACATCCTCAACCTCAGGCAACAGATCAACGTCTCGAGCTGCTGTTCACAAGGAAGCCTAACCAAAAATAAGCACACCACAAAAACTAAACGTATCGAAAGCAAATCCTAACCTACCACGCCACCATACACTCGAGGAAACATGCTGTGGTGATGGAGAACAGAAGAGAGGGGCTGTGTTGAGAGAGAAGTGTTTTCTTTTTGTTTTGTTAAGAGAGATGAGAGAAAAGTGGATTTTTTTCCAGAAAAACATTAAAGCTATGCATGTTATTAACTGTATTTTCTTTTTCTAATTTTGCACACCCCTCTCATGATCCCCTAGTATAATTGATATCTCAAGAATCTTAGACATTAAGGCTTCGTTTGATAATTTTTTTTTTGGTTTTCAGTTTTTAAATTGAAAAAAAATTAAAGAGCAGCTTAATTTTTTTTTTATACAAAAACAAGTGAATGTTTGATAACCCAATTTTATTTTGAGTTTTTTTTTTTTTTTGTGTTTGATAACCCAATTTTTATTTTGAGTTTTTTTTGTTGTGGTTTGCGGTGGCAGTGGTGGTCGACGGTGGTGGTGGCCGGCAGTTGCCGGAGGTGGCTGCAGGCCGCCGATGGTCGCCGACAGCTGAAGGTGGCTGCCGGCAGTTGGCTGCGATGGTGGTGGCTGCCGGGAGCCGATGGTCGTCGGCTGTGGCTGCCGACGACCGGAGGTGGCTGCCTGCCGGCGGTGGTGGCTGGAGGTGGCTGCCGATGGCGGCGGCTGGCAGTCGCCGGCGGCAACCTCTGGCGACTCCCGGCAAGCCGCCGACGGTGGTCGCCTGAGGTGGCTGCCGGCGGTGGAAGGGTGGTGGTGGTCTAAAAAAAAACCAAAAGTAAAAAAAAAAACAGTTTTTGGAGTTTTTTTTTCTTCTTCAGTTTAAAAACTGATTTTTTTAATTTGGAGAAGGAAAAAAATGGTTACCAAACGCGTTTTTTTTTAATTTCCAAAACTGAAAAAAAAAAAACTGGAGAAATAATAAGCGTCAAACAGGGCCTAAGTTCAAGAATTTTAGGCCCACTAATTCTCTTACATTTTCATTTCAATATTTCAACAAATTTGATGCTAATACATACTATAATGTCAAATGTTTCTTTAATTGACGTGTATATGTTCACGAGTGTGCATATGAGTATATAATAGAGCAAACGTTTATACTATCGAATATGAAGAACAAGATTGCTAGAAACACTATGCCCTTGTTGATAGGGAGTGATATTTGAGTTTGCTTTTTGTACTTAAGTTCTAAAAGTGTCATTAAAAGTCTTTTATAAAGATACTTATGATATTGTTACTAAAGAAAATAAAGTCAAATGACAAATTAAAATATGAAACTTTAAATCGGGTTCGTCTGCTAAAGTTGCCAAGAATAGTGACGTCAACATTGGCTGTGTCCATATGTCCTTATAATTATGTGTGTATATATAGATCGACGGCATAATAAATTGATTATGTATGCATCACAATGTCAACATTGTTTCCATAGTAGTTGCAAACCTGCCACCACATTGTGACACTGATGCCATATCACGCCATGTGATGACTCTCATGACTGAGAGACGTTAACAATCTAGTAAATATATGTATAATTTATATAGACTTCTTCATTATTTATTGAAGAAAGATGCTATATTCTTCGAGTTCATACAAGGTGGGTCACAATTATTACTCAATAGAAATTCAACAAAATCTCAAAATAATGATATATTTTTTTACTCATTCAAAACGCGTTGCAGAATTATTTACATGAGAGTTGATATTCTCAACTCCATTAGTAGTACTTCTATAGTGTGCTGATTCTCCATACTATGAGCAAAAGGAAAATGAAAGATTACGATTAAAGCAGCCCAAGCGAGACTTATTATATATGTGTGAATTCCGTCACTTATCTTTATTAATATAGAGCACGTGCGTTGCACGTGGATATAGTTGAGAATAATATTTGAGGTAATATTATTATTTTTTTGGGATCAAAATAATATAATTCCATTATGTTCTTATTTCTTTTGTGACTTATTTAAGAAGAAATGTATATTTGATATTCGCAATTGTAATCAGTTCAATGTTTGGAAATATTCTTTGTGGACTTCTAGATTGATTTTTTTTATAGTACTGTTGAAAATAAAAGCAAATGGAGAAATTAAAAGAATGAATCTACGTCTTTATTTTTGTAATCTGTTAAATTAGTTTATGGTAAAATTTATAATTTTCAACACCATATGCTTTGCATTTCATCAATAAAAAATATGTGCAATAACCGAACATATTTTCAGTTTAAATTGGCACCATATTTAAGCCTTATTTTTTTAATGACTTTATTTATTTTCTGACCTTGTTTATTTGTAATTAACGCACCAAAAATTCGAGCCGTTTCAATTACACTTAATCACGTGGCCTTGAGATACAGTCCTACATCGAAAAAATAATAATTAATGAATTAAATATAAGCTTTTTGTGACTCTTCCCTCATTGCCAGTTGATTTCGAATTGGATTCTTTCACATGACGTCATAGCAGGTCGAACTAAATCTAATAGACATTTTAACTTTAAAATTCCCCTTCATGCAATTTAGTTAATTCATATTGAGATGCAGTTTCACATTAACAAATAGTAACAATGAGGAAGAAAGAAAAAGAAAGACTTACGTCTCTCCTCACTCGAGATCGGATATTTGTCCCTATTGAAAAAGATCACCCACTTTTACTTTTTCGAGTTTTACATATCTTATTACCGACTACCATGTTACACAAAATGGGCATCTGGTTTAAATATAACAGACAATTCAATTAAAAGCTTGCGACCATGCAATTTATCTAATTCATACTGAGACAAAGTTTCACATTAACAAATGGTAACACTGAGGAAGAAAGAAAGAAAATGGCTCACGTCTCTCTCACTTGGATCGAGGATTTGTCTATGTTAAAATGATCGCACACCTTTTACTTTCTCGAGTTTCACATATCTTCACCAACTACCATATTAGTAAAGTGGATTAAGATCCTCTGTTACACGACAAAAGTGTTGTACAACATTTACCGATAAAGAATGGTCACTAAAATTTATAATGACATTTTTTGTCGCTAAAAAATATTTAGAAGTATTTTTTTTGAATAACAATTATACTCAGAAGAGGATCCTGATCCTACTAAAGTAGACGCCTGGACAAACTTTTGTCAGGTATGAGAAGGACTATTAACAATGAATATGTAATTATTCACACACTTGAATAATTTTTAAGGCTAATCCCAAAACTGTACCCTCAACTTTATTCCCAGTACAACTTTAATACTCAACTTTGAAGATGAGCCAAAGTACCTCAGCTTGAAAAAATAAACCAAATCAGTACCTCGGCTAACGGATTACGGATGCCATTAAAAAGTCCAAAGGGCAAGACCGTCATTATGAAAAAATATTATAAATCAGTTCAGTGAACTGCTCTCTCTTATCTCTCTCTCTAACTCCTTCCTCTCTTCTCTTTCTTCACACACACACACACACACACACAAAATACCAGAATACCCAGTTATAATAGCACCCCCCCCCCCCCAAAAAAAAAAAAACTAGAGGAATAACTGAATAATTGAAACCAAGACACTGAGATAAAATAACGTGGAGTAACTAGATGAAAAAAAGTTTGCCTCCGATCAGAGAACGGTGAGCCTCGCGACCTCTAATTGGAGCTTTTATCGACAATGCTACCAGAGATGGAGGTTTCACCATCGAAATTGTCGCCACCTCCCTCATTCTTCCTCCTAGGGCTCCCCTACGAAGATGAGCCACATGGCCCCGGTTTGGAGAAACATAGGGTGAAGATGGTGTGGAGTGATTGAAATTCCGGTCGGATTTGATCACAACGGTGCTAGTAATGGAGGCAGCACCGTCTTTGTAACCCGAATCGTGGTTTGCTTCATTGTTGTTGAGGTGTTTGGGGGTTTTGGTTTTACAGCGGTGATGTGCATCATCATTTTGGCCGTCGTCATTGTTAGAGTGGATGATGAAGGTTGAGTACTGGACGGGTCTGGTTGAGGCACGATCATTTTCGGCGGGAGGTGGCGGAGAAGCCCAATTGTTTGGTGGTACTAACTGTGTAACTGTGTGAGAGAGAAGGGATAGATGGTGGTGGAGAAGGTTAATGGGCCATTTTTTAGCTAGGAACTAAACTACCACCGCGATTGTTGATTCTATCCAAATTATATCGTTCTTTGTGTCCACTTCTATGTTTTATAGATTTCCATTCACTTCTATGTTTTGTCAAATGGAATTTTTTCCATTTGAAAAATCTCATCTTGGCTTTCAGCTTTTCAGTTCAATTTGTAGATACTGGGGAGGAGAAGATGGGTCTGCGTGTGTGTGCGCGCGCACGTGCGTGTGTGTGAGAGAGAGTACTTCAGTTTGATAATTAATTTATATTGGAAATGTAAAAAAGACGGCCCACGTGGTCACATGGACAAACTTTAATGTCTTTTTTTTTCTTTCAAAATGATAGTCCTACCCTTCTGACTTTTTTTAATGGCATATGTCGTCCTTCAGTCAAAGTACTGATTTGTAAGTTTTTTAAAAGTGAGGTACTTCTTTGGCGCACCCTCAAAGTTGGGTACTAAAGTTGTACTGAATGTAAAGTTGGGGGTACAATTTTGGAATTAACCCTAATTTTTAGAGGGAAAAGATATGATTCTATACAATCATTCTTGAAAACATAATACATGCGTTCATGTTAAAATATTGTATGTGGTAATAGAAATATAATACCTGCATTCATGTTAAATACATCTGTCTCACATAATTTAATCAACTCTTTTTTGCACGCAGATTAAGTATTTAAATGATATATTGTGTGTTTTAAATTTTACCCTTTATAGAAGATGGGAAGAAAGTGGGTCAGGAGAGAGAAAATATATTAGTGTGGAGTGTTAAATGTGGAGAGACAAATGAATAAAAAAAGGTGTAAGAAAGTAGGCCAAGGGAGTGAAAGTGAGTTGATTGATATTTAAATGTGGAGAGAAAAATAAAATAAAAAAGTGTACAAAATAAATATGTAAAAGTACATTCAGAATCTTTCTTAATTTAGAAATGAGCAATTTTTGAGTGACAGCTCAAAAAGGAAAGTTGATCAAATTATGTTGGCGGAAAGAGTATCTACCAATAGAAATTTTCTTGTAGCCACGGAAAAAGGATCAAAAGTCATCCCCAACGTAAATAAAATGGACAGGATTATAAGTACTAATTGCAGTTGATATTTTTGATATCGTCAGACAAAATCATATTTCAGTTTTGTAGATTCAAGTTTAGCAGAGCCTTAGTTAAGCAAAAACCGGAGGAAAAAAAGAACCCAAGTTATGTTATTATATTGTAGTTCTAAAAATTTATTGTTCTCCTTCTTCCACCCTCCCCCTAACCCTACCCTACCCCACCCCACACACAATGCCCCGTCGTATCCTTGTCGTTTAGATCAAACTCACCCTATCTAGCCTGATTCATTATCGAAGGTGTTTCAAACGGCCGAGCAAGCTAGTTGCTGTTGGTAGTTAGTAATATTTAAGGTGGTTGCGTGCGATGGTCATTGTAGATGACTGTTAATGGAGGTGGCTGGTGATTGCCGATATTAACTACCGGTGCCGGCGATAACTACATACAATAACTGCGAAGGTTGTTGGAGGAGGTGGCTGCTCTTGGTACTAGCTAGCTTATGCGTGTACAAGAGAGAAAACGAGAAGAAATTATAGTAAAAAAAAAACATATTTGGGTTAAGTTGGGAATGAAAAAAGTCCATGGATGCCTAATTGAGCCGCATCTCCATTTCTCCCCGCCTTATCTGCCTCCACTCCATTTAAGGCCTCCCCAAGTAAGCTCCATGTGGGGAGGGACTAGGCAACAGTCTTATAAAATACTAACTTTTCCCTTTATAACCTTTCTCAAAAAGTTCTGGACAAAATCTTATTTTGCCATATTTAGGCCCCGTTTGACAGGACTTTTTTTTTTCATTTTTTTTCAGTTTTAGAAACTGAAAAAAATAAACGCGTTTGGTAACTATTTTTTTTTCTTCAGTTTAAAAAATCAGTTTTTAAAATGAAGAAGAAAAGAAAAACTCCGAAAATGAGTTTTTTTTTTAGACCACCACCACCCTCCCACCATCAGCGGTCGGCGACAACTTCCGGGGACCACCGCCGGCTACTGCCGGGGGCCACCTCCGGCGAACACCGCCGGCGGTTATCAAACGCCCATTTGTTATCAAGCATCCACTTGTTTTTGTAAAAAAAATATCCAATTGTTTTTGTAAAACTGGGTTATTAAACACAAAAAAAAATTTAAAATAAAAACTGAATTATCAAACACCTATTTATTTTTGTAAAAAAATAAACTGCTCTTAAATTTTTTTTTTAAAAACTGAAAACAAAAAAAAAATTGTTGTCAATCAGAGCCTTATACTTTCAGTTTGGAATTGTCATAAAGACATTTAAGAAAGAGTTAGAAAATGATGAGAGAAAGATGCCTCTTGCCGTAAAAAAGTTCCTCCGTGGGGTGTTCCTACAAGTCAACACTTTAGTAGTGACGTACGGCTATTAGAATTATTAAGAGCATATTTGAATGGTGTAGATAGTACTGTATGAAGAAGTGGTGTTCATAATTATGGTTGTGGCGATAGGGGGCGACACAACGGTCAACGACGGTCATGACAGTGATTATAATGTGGTGAATATTTAGATATTTTCACGGACATAGATGCGGTGACGACGACTATAGTGTGTTGGAGGTGTTCTTGTGGTGGTGGTGGTTATTAGGTCGTGATAATTGTTATGGTAGTAGCAAAAAAAAATAATGATTATGATAGTGATTGTAGCACTGTGGAGGCAGTGCTCCTTGTAAATCATTTGAAGCGGCATTATAGTGAAAAGTATTAGTTTTAGTGTGATGGTCATTATTCTTTTTATAACGTAGTAATAATAATTGTGCCAACGTGCCATAAATGGAAATACAACCAAAATTGCACAGAATAACTCGGAAGTTGTTTTTTTGTGGAAAGAAATTAGCTATTTATGAATAAGATCCGCATAATTGAGGCGTCACTTGACTTTTCAGTCAGATGATGTCATATAACGTAAGGAGTAGAAACAAACGCACAGATCCACCGAGAGGAGAAGCTGAAGTTAGGCGAAGGGGGTTGGGGGGTGTCGACACTCCCTCTCTCCCCTCGCCTAACAAAATGTGGCGACTGCGTAGTACCCCCCCCCCCATCAACAATGTCGACATATTTCTCATTTTCTCCCCAACCCACGTCTTTACTTCTCCTACTCATCACTGCTCTCTCTCTCTCTCTCCCTCATCCCTCTCTATATCATCCAATCCATCCCACCGAGTGTCACATTTGGCGGTGAAGCTAATACCTACTATATATGCATAGAGATTCGTGTTGAACTGCCCTTCGTCTTTACATAAAAAAACCATCCAGGAGTTGCCATTAATTCACGCCCATGTCCTTCATTGAGGTTCGCCCTTCCCTCCTCCCCCCCCCCCCCCTCTCTGTTTTTCTTTATGGTATTTCTGCCGCATTCCCTTTTTTATGAAAGTGTGATTCTTGAGTTGGTTTTTTTTTTTTGGGTCTTAGGATCAATTGCCGTTGCTTTTCCTGGACCGGATTGGTGTAAAGATTCGCGGTATATCAGGTGAATTCCGATACCCTCTTTTCTGAATTTCATGTAACTGAGGAAGATGGGATGTTAAATCGGGTTTGGATGTGGCCGTTTTTAGTTTCCCGTTCTTTTGCATGGACAGTTGCGGCTTAATTGATGTTAATTCTTGTGTTTTCATGTCCAGATTCTTGAATCGAGTTCTTTTCTTAAGCCCCTCTATGTTTTTTGAGGGAGGGCAGCTTCGAAATGGAAGACGTTTTTATCGCATTTTCTCTGGAACCAAGAGAAGCATGTTCCATTGTATCACTATTTCCTGTCAGTGAATCTCTTTTTGGCGCGAATTCCAACTTGGGTTTCTATGCTTGTTATAATTCGGGGATGATGGTGGGGTGGGTGGGGGGAGGGGTGGGGTGGGCTTGGGGGATCCTCTTAAGAGCTTTTCTATGGTCCCTCCATTCAGTCTCTCAAATTAGTGGGCGGAGCTACTGGGAAAAAGGAGTACATCTTGAGGGTCCTTCACTAGAGTTTGTTTTTTTTCTGTGTGCGTGTGTAATTGTAATGGTAGTTCCCTTAATTCATATAGTTTCACTTCATTGCTCAGCAAACAAGTCCTATGCACTCTTTATAACTCTCATCAAGCCATTAACAGGATGATTACTTTGTGATGAGTTCTAAATTTCCACATTCGTTGATTTGGGGTGTTCAAAAAGACTCCATCTTGCAGAATTTTTCTGAATCCATGGCCACCACCACTTGTGGTGGTGACGGTGCGGACTTAGAAGCCTGCCGAGATGACAAGCTAGCTCTCATTATCAAGATGGTAGCTATTGCGTCCATCCTTATCGCAGGAGTATTAGGTGTTGCCATCCCACTGTTTGGAAAGAAACGTCGGTTCCTTCGCACGGATTCCAACGTGTTCTTTGCTGCAAAAGCCTTTGCTGCCGGTGTGATCCTCGCCACCGGCTTTGTGCACATGTTGCCGGATGCCACATCGGCCCTTACTGACACGTGTCTACCTACATACCCTTGGTCCAAGTTCCCCTTCGCTGGGTTTATAGCTATGATGGCCGCTTTAGCCACCTTGCTTGTTGACTTTATTGGCACTCAGTACTATGAGAAGAAGCAAGAGACGCAGAATCAAACTGTTCGGATTGACTCTGTTGACGTGGAGTCCGAGTCGGGTATTGTCCCGGTGGAGGTGAAAGAGAGGGATGGGAAGGTTTTTGGAGAAGAGGAAGGAGGCGCAATGCACATCGTGGGGATGCATGCGCATGCAGCACATCATAGACACAACCACCCGCCTGGGCAGGAGGCATGCGGGCATGTAAGGGACCATTCGCACGAACACTCTCACTCTCACTCGCACTCGCATGGGTTTGGTGGCGGAGACGAGGAGGGTAGTGTGAGGCACATTGTTGTTTCACAGGTACAACTGTGTTTTGCTTTTGTGTATTATGCACTTAACATGCGTTTGAAGATACCTTTTGGTGTTTTGGTTTTCTTATTCTAATTATTCTGCTTGCAATGCCATTGCCATTGTCATTGCCATTGGATTGCCATCGCCATGCCCTTTGCTTATTGGACAGCATAGCACTTTTGCTCTTTAGTTGAAGCTTGCATATTGTTCTTACAAAAGCAGCTAAATGTATAGACAATCAAAATTGCTACATTTTCTAGAAAAAGACATTGAGAGAGTTTGATCTTAGAGTTCACTGACATAAGTTCTAACGAAGTGATGATAGAAACCCTCTTTCGCGGTGGGAATTTGGAGTGTGTATCCTGTTTAATGCACTAATGCATCCATTACTAATTTCAGTGGCAGTTGACTACACCTCCATAACCGAAAAAATTCTGATTTCCCTGATCGTGGGTTAAGGAAAATTAGCCATTTGCATAGTTTGTGTTTGTGCAACAAATTCGAGATTGGTTGAAGTATCTTAGGGACAACTGATACTTTCTTGCAGTACCTCATCGGGCTTGAAGTACCGCTATTGATTTGCTAAGTTGTTATAATTCCATCAAGTTGTTATGGTTGTGAGTTGGTTTTTTAGGTGAAAAAGAAATTTTTTTTGGTGGCCATTAGAGCTATATATTTTCACGGCAAAGTTATCTAGCAATGTATTTTACGGTCGTAATTGCTTGATGCATAGTGAATGAAAATGCCTCCTTATATGTTCTTCTTTTGCAGGTTTTGGAACTTGGCATTGTGTCTCACTCAATTATAATTGGGATTTCATTAGGGGTTTCACACAGTCCATGTACAATACGACCCTTGATTGCGGCGCTATCATTCCATCAGTTTTTTGAAGGTTTTGCGCTTGGAGGCTGCATTTCTCAGGCTCAATTTAAGACCCTCCACTCCACACTTATGGCGAGCTTCTTTGCTGTTACCACGCCAGTTGGGATTGCCATTGGGATTGCCATTTCTTCATTTTACAACGCGAATAGCCCTAGGGCACTGGTTATCGAAGGCGTCTTTGATTCTATATCTGCTGGAATTCTGGTCTACATGGCTTTAGTGGACCTTATTGCTGCTGATTTCTTGAGTAAGAGAATGAGCTGCAATGTAAGGCTCCAAGTTGTATCTTATTTCACACTATTCCTTGGGGCTGGGTTGATGTCTTCTCTTGCAATATGGGCTTGACTGCGCTTAGATGAAAGTAATGCTCTTCATTTTTTTGTTCGATTTATTTTCCCCCTTGTCTGTTGTATCTAAGGGGAGGTGGATAAAGGAAGGAGGATCAGCGAATGCAATGCTATAATTTTTAGCCCATGCTTGCTGAGAGATTTTCTTTAAACTTCTGGTACCTTCTTTGCAGCAATTGTAACATTTAGCCGTTTCTTTGGCCAAAACCTGTGACATGGACATGAAACGAGTGTCCAAACGTTTATAATCCCCTCTTACTCTCTATGTTCCTTCTTTCATGGTGTTTGGATACGAGTGTAGGTGAAGGGGTTGGCCATAGCATAAATCTCAAATGGATGAAGGGGCAAAAGTAAAACCAACATATTTCTGACTCCTGAGAAGCATCGTGTTGTCCGCCTCTTCAAGGAAAAATGGAACTGATCAAAGGAAAAAAGAGAACATACGCCATAACATCATACGGAGTATATTACTTCCTCGCTTTTCCTTTTTGGATTAGTAAATATATTTGGATGGCTGCATCTGGCGCGCCAAATAACAGTTTCGGATAGGATAAATTAATCATATCTGGCTTCTGGCCACACATTTAAGGGACGGATAACATTTTCAACGAGTTGGCGTTATCCCATTGGGGGGTTGGTATTACTTTTTTTTGGATTAAAAGTGACTAGCCAACAAAGAATACGAGCACCGCAAAACCCACCGCCAGCGCAACAGTGCATTACCTATCATCGCCATTGATGGGTCGTCTGCCTTTCCAACACAGGTTCTGCTTCCTTCGGTTCACTGCCTCCTCTGTGCTTACCAAGCTCTCTCGCCGCCACGATCTCATCCATCGTCGCCTCGGTCCCTCGTAGATCCATCTCCCATTAAAGCCACTCGTGGATGTTGTCCATGTACGCCGTCGTGCACTCCTTCGTCAAGCCGTAGCGGTGGTGGGCTTACTGATGTGCTGGTGGTTGAGGTGCGATTGTTTATGGAGTGGTTGAGGTGGTGATTTTGTTGAATAGTAAAGCTATCCGACTTGTAATCAGATGTCTGTTCCAAACACATTAAAGGATTAAATCTTATCCTCCTCTGTCTGACTTGAAAAGAAATCCTCCCTTATCCTGTCCTTTTGGCCTGTCCTATCTAGCGCGCCAAACATAGCCTATTTTCCTTCTTTCGTGGTGTTTGGATACAAATGTGCATGAAGGGGTTGGTCATAACATAAATCCCGAATAGATGAAGGGGCAAAAGAGAACATACACCATCACATTCTATTGTAGTTCCTGGTTTTTTTTTTTTTTTTTTTGGGACTAGTAAGTATATTTGAATGGAGTGGAGGTTGTCTAGTGATCAACCCGGACAATTGTACTGCGACGTAAATAGGTAATTTGGTGTTGTGGGGAGGGGTTGGCCAAGCCATGATCGAGACCAGTTGTGTCAATATGTAGAAAATATTGTGTGGTTTTGAACAAAGGGTTTCGACCATCTAGGATAGTAGAATATATTGTAAAATAACATTCCGTCTCCCTTAACCCCTTCTTCTATCATATCAGTCCCATGGGGTCCTAAATGGTCATGACCAATAGTTTGTTTATGTGCTCTAATCGATCATTCCTTCCATTTTCATGGCGGTAACTTGCAAACCCATTGGTTTTATCCCCAGTGCCTTATAATTGTTGCGCTTGTCATGATTGGTCATTTTATTTCACAATGCACACTTTCACAGCTTCGGAGGTGCAATTGCTTGTTCAACAGAGCTCTTCATTTGTGTAGATCTCTCTCGACTTTTCGTTTCCGATATAATTAGATCAACGGTTTGGATAACATTATCGTCTTCCTTAACTGCCTCCTCCTCGTCTTCTTGTGTATGAATACTACCATAGTCCTTCGCATTGCTAGCTAAAAGTACTTGAAACTTGTTGACGATGAGATCTTGTTTAAGGGCTAGATCGCGGAAATATTTATATATCCAGCCATTGTAGAATATATATATATATATATATTTTTTTTTACAAACAAACGCTTGATAATGTCATGAGATTATTATAATGCAATGTCTCAAATTCTTCAAAATCAGTTTGTGAATGCTCCGCAATGGCAATGGTTCCGTGTAACATGTTTGCAACTTTAGTCCACCACAGCAAGACGAGTTCTTGGGGAATTTTCTTGATATTCTTTTGAGTGAAAAATCATAAAATGTGTTGACACAATATACCAGAGAACTCAAACTTTATGTAAACACATGTCACCGTATCCGTGTTTGTGTCATGGTAGACAATATACAGTTTACGCACTTTTTTCTTAGGGGCAAAGTCGTTGGTCAAGGAATAAACTTTGTCTTCACATGTGCTAGCTACAGCCAACTTGTGCATACTGTATCATGCGATTTCTGTAGCTCTATTTGGTATTGTCTGAACATCTTCTTCGTATAGACTTTTGCACTATTTACCTCCAACGGGGTCTCAAGCAACTTCCTTCTTTCTTTGTACATGCTTGTAAAATCTGCAGCCTTTAATTATGTCTGTGCAACCGCTTTTTGGGCATTTATTACAAAATTCTTCAAGTTCGTAGCTGCACGTACGTAGCGATAAAACATGACATTCGTAGATTCACTCCTACCCATCGTTCATGTCCACAGCAAAATACCTTCTCGTGGAAATGGCAATCCATTTCTCTTTGAGTTCATACAACGATTGGAGCCGGTCGTTGTCTTGTAGTGAGTAATCCTCAACAAGTTTTTTCCACTTTTCTTCAAATTCATCAATTGCTAATGACTTGTTAACACACTAGTCAAAATCCTTTTTACAGTCGAGATACCTTGCGTATACGTGATGTAGACATTCAGGGTATTTGTTGCTTATGTGGCAAAGGCACAAGTTGTGCCTAGTCTTTGCAAAGGCGATTGCAATAACATTCTTCATTGTCAAATCTTGATAAGTGATGATAACTTTGGGTGCTTTATAGTTCATTGCTTCTAGCCACGTCTAAAACAACAGTATAAAAGAACTACTGCTCTTATCCCTTAATAATGCGAACCCAAACAAGATGAAGTGACAGTGATGATTATCTCCTGTGAAAGGAACGAAAGGCATTAAATACTTATTAGTGCGGTAGGTGGTGTCAAAAGTCACAACATACTCAAAATATACGATAAACATGTCTAGAACGCCCATCAACCCAAAAAAAATATCGTAACTCTGTACTCGTCGTTAAGACTAAAAGTGTATGTAAACCTCGGGTTCTATTGGTATACACTTGAATAGGCTTATTGTGGCTTGAGCATCAGTGATGTCAAACACTTCTCATCTTTGGGTTCGGACCGCTTTACCAACGTCTATAGCATTAAAATTTAATTTTGATTTCCCTCGGCCTGTGCAATAAGAACATTAACAATGTCGATAGGTCTTATCCATGCTGCACTCATTGTATGAATCAAGCTCCTTGCAACACTGTCGATCTTCTTGTGTTAAGGCATTTGAGTCACCTTTGAAGGCATTACTAATGGGTCATTGTGCGCCAATTCCAAGCTAGTAATAACCTATCAATCTTGTTTGTTTTATAGCTTACGAAAATCTTGACCTTGCAAACTTCGCGTGCAAAGTAGTCCTTCCTTCTAGGAACATATATAAACCAAAAAGCATATGTTTCAGTTTTCTAATTGTATACTACAACGAAACTGGGCTGTAAGGACGCTTATAAAGGGATGCTTTACCAAAAGCATCCTAAAAAGTGGAATATGAGGCGCTACCTAATAATGGGACATGGGGCGCTACCTATTAATGGGATATGGGGCACTACCTAATAAACATCCTTTTTTCTGGTTAGCTGTAAGGACGCTTTCCTCAAAACGACGGCGTTTCGACATAAGCTTTCAGTGGCGCGCAACAAAAAGACGAGAGAATGAGAAAAATGCCGCCAATCTAATTCTACACCGTTTCAGCTTTGGGTTTTACTTGTCTTTCACATTTTATTTCCATTTCACTCTCTCTTTCTCTCTCTCTCTCTCTCCCCACTCGTCTTCCTCCATTAACAACATCCATGGCCAAGATGATGAATCCAAGGAAATTGAAGACCTAAAGATAGCTTGCTCCTCCCTTTCTCTATCATAACTTCTACTTATTTGATTATTGTGCATTTGGGGGGAAATCAAACAGGAATCAAATTAGCTATTGATTGACTATGATTATTCCCCACGAGTGAAGATCTAGTGACAGAAGAATCACTACGTCCTCAGATTTTTAGTGTCTAGGACGAGAATAGCAACAACAAGTCATTTTCTCAGTTTAGTTTTCCAAAGTAAAAGAGGCGGTATGCTGACTAGAAATCCTTTTATGGACTTGATAGCAGAGTCATGTTGTGCTATGATCAGTTCAGTAATTTGCATTTTAGCAATTGTAGGTTTAATGTAGATCCATGTCGATTATGTTTATTAATGTGTGCAAAAGCATTAGATTTTGACCAGGCACAAAACCTATTCATTAGATTGTGAAGTAAATTAGAATTGCTTCAATGGGATTTGGACATCTGTTTGATTTGCAAAGTTCAACGAACAATTTGCACTAGCTTTATTTCTTGATTCTGTTTAGTGAATTTCTGTTATAAATAATATTCATATTTTCCACCTGCTTGGAGCTCAGTATCGAAGTTAGGGCTCTTCAATGGTTGGACTTTGAATGATTTTGATTTGGACAGGCTATAATTTCTAGAAGCTATAGACTGAAGTTGACCTATTAAATGTACCATAAAATAGCCTTGTGAAAAATAGGGCTTGTTCCCCCTTCTTTTCACTTTAAATCTTGTTGTTCAGATATCAATGTATCAAGATAAGAATTTATACTACGGAGTATATGGCAAGGAAATTTGAACTCCATTGGGAATACCTAATGAAATGGAATGGTGAAGTTCTGAAGGGGTGAAATTTGTTGTTGAGGTTCAGGGGTTGTATGTGCTTGACTAAACAAGGGGCTTCTCTGGTGGAGTGCACATGAACAGTGAGCTGAATAGGTGTGTTGGACACTAGCGTCCAGGGCTATTAGGTTGAAGGAAGGCGACAACCACCCTAAAGTATTTTGTATGCCTACAAGAAGGTGAACCAGATTGGCAAGATTATTACTTAGAACGAGATATCATCCAACGTTGTAATGTATCAAACGGATCGTAGAGTCTGCTAGAGTGATAGAAAGTTTTACCTCTGACTTGTATTTTTTGCTATGTGCAAAGGAAGCAGAAGCAGACGAGCACAATGTTGGGCGAGCTAAGACTTTGCTGGTTTATTGTTCAAGCTGGATGTGGAGACAGAGTATGATCATGTTAACGGGGAGACAGAGTATGATCATGAAAAATATGGGTTGTGGAAGTAGGTGGAAAACTTAAAGTGGATTTTGCATTCCTTCAGTCATGTTTTTTTGTTGGTTACTAGCTTGCCTTGTGATTCTTTTTGTCTCTACATCCAGAGCTTAACGCAAAGGGACCCCTTGGCCTTTTCATTCTTGTTTCCATGATACAGGCTTTTATTTGCTTGACAGATTTGGGTGTTAAAGTTAATTTTAATCGGGATTTTGCTGCAGGGAGGAGTGCAATCCGACGCATGTTTTTCACTTGCTTTGTTATGATGTCGTGTTCATGTGCTTGTGTTACATTACGCCGAGGCTAGTGAATTTAGGTTCCTTTATTTTAGTTGTTCTTTTTTCAGGCTCGATTGAGTTTGAAGGTGAATATATCTTAGATTGAGATGATTCCACTTGTCTCTGTGCATGGGTCTCTAGAGAGAGAGAGAGAACGCATGTCATGCATATTTATTAATTAGTTAATTTGCATATACAGCATTAGGCCACATAGGTATTCCATCATAATGTTGCATAGTCTCTCTCTTCCCAATTTCTAATGGTATTTCTTTTGCTTTTTGTAGGTGAGTCTCTAGATTTTAATCAAAGTGAGGTGCACACAGGTAATTCAATGGATTGACTTCTTACATTTAAATCTCTTTTCCAGTCTTTTTTGGTCATATGGTCTTGAACGCGTACATATTGATTAGTTTTAGTTAAGATAGCCTTCTGAATTGAGACTAATATAGATTGTTTATTTGCTTAAGGTAGACAAATGGATAAGAGTTGGATAAACCAACGTAGGACCAACAATGCATATTTTAAAAAACTGGAAGAGTTTCTTGATTTTGCCTTTGCTAATGTATGTGTTCATGGAGAGATTATTTGCCCCTGTAATGTGTTTGGGAATTCCATTTGGAGCCGCAGATAGATGCACGTGAGCATCTAATCTGTAATGATTTTATAAAAGGTTACACTTAATGGGTTACTCATGGGGAAGTCAAGTCATCTACTGTTCCGGCTTTATCTCGTGCACATGCTGCATTAGACGTGAGTGATGATATGCAAGAATTTTTACATGACGGATTTCATATGTCCAGTGATGAAGGTAGAGATGGTGCAACTAATGTTGCAATGGAAGGGCCTAATACAGAGGCAGAGAAATTTTATAAACTACTGCAATATTCTTAAGAAGTGCTTTATAAGGATTGCAAAAACTTCTCTAGGCTTTCTTTCCTTGTTCGGTTGCTTCGCATCAAATCTCTTGGTAACATGAATAACAAGGCATTTACATATCTTCTTGAGTTACTAAATGAAGTACTCCCAGGTGGTGTATTTCTACCGGTCTTTTTATGAAGCAAAGAAGGTGATAAAGGACCTAGGCCTTTGTTATGAAACAATTGATGCTTGGCCAAATGATTGTATATTGTATTGGAAGGAGAATGCAACAAAGATGCAATGCAATGTGTGTCATGCATCTAGGTGGATAACGAATGATGATGTCTCAGAGGAGGGGTCAAGTTCATCTAGAAAGGGTTAAATAGTAGCAGTAAAAGTTTTTGTGTTATTTCATACTGTTCATGTCATGAAAACCAGCTCCTTTTATGAGGTGGCATCATGAATGTCGCACCACAGCTGGTTGCATGCGACATCGAGCAAATTCCCCCAGCTTGAAAATCATTCGACCACCAAAATCCTAATTTTGCTAAAGACCCTCACAATGTAAGGCTAGGGTTAACATGTGATGGATTTAATACGTTTAGGACTATGAGTGTCGCTCATAGAACATGGCCAGTTGTTTTGATCCTGTATAATGTACCGTGGATGTGTATGAAATAGCCTGACTTCATGTTATCATTGCTTATACTGGGTCCTGCTGCTCCAGGGAGCAATATTGAGATATATTTACAACTATTGATTGAGAAGCTTAAGGAAATATGGGAGGCTGGAGTAGAAACTTATGATCCATCAGTGAAAGAGAACTTTCAAATGCATGTTGCGTTAATGTGGACGATAAATAATTTTTCAGCTTACGCTGACTTGTTTGGGTGGAGTACTAAAGGAGAGTTTACTTTCCCTTTATGTCATGAAAATGCTTGTTCTCAACGGTTGAAATACAGTGAAAAGTTTTGTTGTATGTACCATCGTAGATTTTTGGATGTTAATTATCTATTTTGGAGAGATAAACACTCCTGTGATGGTTAAGAAGAACGTAGAAATCCACCTCGCTACTTGACTGGGACAATGATCTTAAATGATTTGAAAGACATTTAGATTACATTTGGTAAACTAGTTAAAGTTAACCCAGATTTACCATTGAATTGGGAGAAGAAAAGTTTTTTTCTTTGAATTGTCGTATCGGGAGGATAATTTATTGAGGCACAATCTTGACATGATTCACATTGAAAAAAAAAACGTTTGTGACAGTGTTCTTAGGACATTGTTGAATATTGATGGAAAATCAAAAGATCACTTTAAGGCACGACTTGATTTACAAGATCATATGGGTATAAGACCAGAACTACATCCTATATATGATAAATTCAATCAAGTATATCTGAGTCCTTCGTGTTTTGCATTGATTAATGAAGAGAAGAATAAATTATGCTAAGTCTTGAAAAATGTCAAAGTTCCAGATGGTTATGCAGCTAATATTTCACGATGTGTGCAACTAAAGCCACCGAATATTTTTGGGGCTAAAGAGTCATGACAATCACATCTTAATGCAACAATTTCTTCCATTAGCATTGTGAAAAGTCTTACTCAAGCATGTGCGCTTTTCTTTGATTATACTGAGTCGGTTCTTTTGACAATTATGTCTGAAAGTTCTTCATCCTCGTGATTTGATTCGACTAGAGAGCAAGATAGAAAAAAAATTCTTTGCCAGATAGATAGGATGTTTCCACCATCTTTTTTAGTTTTTTTTTTTATTTTATGTTATGGTACATCTTACAATACACTTGGTTACTGAGGCAAAAATTGCTAGCCCGGTACATTTTCGATGGATGTATCTGGTTGAGAGGTATTTTATAACAAATTCTTATGAATTAGTTTTTGTTATTCAGCTTTTCTATTTAAGCTTGGATCATTATTACATTTTTTAGATGATATGTAAATGGCTTTGCTTAAATCCTATATGTAAAATTGAATTCATCCTGAGGGATCTATTGCAGAATGGTATATAGCTGAAGAGTGCTTAATGTTATGCTCTTTCTACTTAAGAGATAACGTCGAGACGAGGTTTAATTGGAAGACTCGGAATGATAGTTCAGAAGGTGTTAACTCTGGGCTGCCTATTTTCTTAAACTAAGGGCGACCACTCAAAAAGGCAGAGATGAGATCATTAGACGATGAAACATTGGTGAAGGCACATTTATATGCGTTGTTCAACTGTGATGATATTGCACCATATACAAAGTAAGAAGACCACTATCTTTATGGATTATTATGATGTCTAGAATGGATAATCTTCTTAATCAAACTTGCATGCATCTAACACTATGATATTATCTGAAGCGAAGATCCACGACAACATATTCGTCAAAATAAAACAGATCCACAATGCAACTTTTGTGTCTTAGTTCGAAAACCATGTAAGTAAAGAGCACAATAATGAAAAAAATTTATTATGCCACCTTTGCGTTTCTGACCTTTCTTTGTTAAAGCAGGTTTTAGAGTTGTATCTTGGTAGAGATGAGCAAATCTCTAAAGAGCTAAGGATATTGGCTCAAGGTCGAAATGAAGTTGTGACTAGATACAAGGGTTTTATTATCAACGGGTTGAGGTTCCATATCAAAGACTTTGAGCGAAATAGAAAAATTCATAATAGCAGTCTTGTGGTTAATGCCATGACACCAAGCTTTTCTAGTGCTAGAGATGACAATTCTATTTTAGGGGATCTAACATACTATGGAGTTTTGGAAGAAAGCATTGAGCTACAATACTCAGGATCTAAAAGAGTTGTCTTCTTAAAAAACAACTGAATGTAGAAAAGCAGAAGAAAGAAGAAGGATGAAAATTGATTCACTTTACAGAATTTCAAAAGGCTAACTCATCATGAAGAAGCGTTTGTTCTAGCTTCTCAGGTCCAACAAGTATTTTACACAGAGGACATTGGTGGATGGCATGTTGCAATCAAGACAACTGCTAGAGATGCTTTTGATATGAATGCAGTTTTGTCTGAAGATGATGTCGAGACATATCTGCAAAGTGAACCTATAATGCCCAAGAACATGATCAAGATAAGGATGTTAGTTGGGTTAGGGAGGGTGTGCAAGACACCATAATTGATATGAATGGAACAAGCTTGGATACAATGTTATGATTATAGTAGATCTGGATAAATTGTACTATTTCTTGTCTCCAAATAAAGTCATTTCTTTATTTTTTGAGATGTTCTCAAGAATTGGATAAAGTGTTTAATCGATATAAATTTGACATCGTTTATTTATTTTGAGTGACAGCTTACAAGGCTTGGGATCTAAGTGAGGTAAAGTATTTTTATTTTACTCGGTCTGGCTGCTGTTGTATTCTAAGCATTTTACCCTGATCAGATTCAATTTTGGGATCAAGACCAGCCTATTTTTGCGAGGATGTGTAGTTACTCTTGATCCATGAGTTGATAGGTTTAGTTTTGTGAGGACAAAGTTGTGTCAATTCTAACTCTTCTCACTTTGGTTTTAAGAGAGAAGCCCCGCCCTTACCTTATGAGGATACCGCAAATGAATTTGCCAAATCCCTCTTCTGCTTTATCTTTTATTACTAACTCTCTTAATGGACTCATCTCCCTTGGATCTTTACTTTGCCACTGATTAGTAAGCGTAAATTCCAAATTGACTATTATCTCAAGGATCAAGTTCAGATGCTTGAAATTTACTATTTCATCCATAACATGTTTATTGATAATAATTATCTATTGTCTGAGAGTTACCGCAACAGCTGCAGCATAAAGACATTATAACACGAGACAAAGAAGGTTTGAAGAACTTATTTAGTTTGCTGTGGAAAACTGGTTGCTACCCTACTTTTACAAGCAAGAAGAGCTAGCATTTGAACCCTTTGCAGTCTGTTGAACTCAGTGCACAAATAATCAATAAGAGCTGCTATGTTTATTTTGCGATGTTTTATTTTGCTACTAAGTTTTAAAAAAGAAGCCAGTAGCATAAGAAAAAAAAGTACAAGGCCCCACAACAATGAAAAGTATTTGGGGCCAGCCTGAAGGAGAGCGAATTAAGGTTATATGTAATGAGTTTGTATAGCCTATTGAGAAGATGAATACAAAGAAGTTGACACATTTCCAAGGCATCATAATAAGATGCGAAAGATATACTAAACTCGACAAGAATTGGCATGATCAGCCGGAATTTTGTAAAACCGATATGTTAGATCTGATCAAGGTCAATGAAAATTTTTGATCTTTTACGAAAAAAAAGTCGACCTCTAGAAATGATTAGCTGCACATAGCATCTAATTAATTCAAATAGTCATCTAGAATATGCATGTATGCTAATCATTTAAAACAAATCTTACCATATGCAATCTGCAAACACTTTAAATAGATAAGTGGCTCCTGAACTTGTGTTTCAATTAGTTATTTACTTAGACTTTGTTCCAAGAAAAATTTGATTGCCTTTGTGGTTCCGAAGAGTGGGTCTTACAATCATTTGCAAAGAAATTCAGAATTTGGACGGCCAAGGTAAAGAAGGATCATATGATCCGACATTGTCATATAATGATCAAATTAAGAGAAAACTAGCTCGAGTCAAGCTAGTTCAGTGGAAGAACTTGTTGCGCATTGGGGGTACTCGAAAGGCCATGGTACGTACCTTTAATGTTCTGCAATAACTTCTTATGAATATGGGGTATGCTACATGTTCGACATGAGATTTGGCATGAACCTGAATAGTATTTCTAGACTGATATGTTAAATGCAAAAAGTACGAAGGTGACCTCTTAGTTTAAACAAGTCCAATTCCAGGGACTTGAACCATTCTAAGGCTAGGACCCACCACATTAACATCCAATTGACCTCTGGAATGTATATCTACCCATATATTTTACTTGAGGTATGAATAATTTTCACACGGAGGAAACAATTCGATTCATAACACTGGCTTATGATGGAAAATGTAGCTGATATCACAACATTTTCAGTGGTTCATTTTTTTTTCTTGCATTTAAAGCAATGTTCCTAATAGACTTACAAACTAGTCAATTCTTCCAAATGTTTGTTCCTCAAAGTGATTGCATAATTGCACCTATTACATGAATCCTAAAGGTCGCTACTTAAAAATATCGACGCTAAAAAATTATTTGCTGTTAAAATTTTTAATTAAATCCGAAAAGTATCGGCGTGTTACACTTAGATTTCATATTTCAGAAGAAACTTTAGCATTATGATACAATCCTTTAATGTCTTATATTCGTGTTTTATTAGATATAGATGCTATGATCACAAATTTAAATTTTTATTTAAAACATTTGATAGCCTTTTACATATGTTTTAAAGACATGGATAATAATAGTATTATCACAATGAATATATCAGACATATCATTGAAAGACCAAACATAGATCGTTTTAGACAAATGGCTGAAAGACATGAAGCAAATGCTTTAGAAAATATAACAGATCATATACGTACTTTACATATAACTAGTGAAGAAAACAATAATACATCAGACTAACCACATGTCCATAAATTTGTTATTCAAGACATTAATGAGAAAAATAAGAATAACCATAAAGAGAAGAAGTTGGTGCATACTCATCCGTGAAAAAAGTTGGCAAAGAGAGTTATGCCCTAGTCAGTGAAAGAAAGGTACATACTCATCCTTAATAAACGTTAGATTTTTTGAACATAAATAATGCTAAATGGTGAGGCTTTCATTCGTTTTCTTCGATAGAAAGTTGAATTGGACCATGATCCATCATGGATGGAAATGTTTATCAAATGCCACTCTAAGAAAGATGAGAAGAGAACACCATCCATTGTGGAGACAGCAAATTACGTGTTTTGTTTTGTAGTCTTTACTTTGACTTTTCTCTTACCATTTAATAACATTTTATTGGAAACAATAATGGTTGAAGGTTGTTTTGTCTTTTAGGCACAAATGCACAAGAAAAGAGAAAAACATCTAGAGGGTTCTCAAGATCTACCTAGTGAAGATGACATACTTGCTCAGGTTGTGGGAAAAGAGAAATATGGTCGTGTTCGCATGTATGGGCTAGGTGTGTCCAAATCTGATGTATGGGGTCGAATACCTAGCCATAAACAGTCACACAGAATTGTAATGGACTGGAAGGCAAATTGCGAGTAAATGGAGGAAAGGTTTAACAACCGAATTGATATATGTTCTTACAGCATAGAGGACATGAAGAATCCCTATTTGAGGCCTCTAGTCCTGCTACATCTATTAATCATCATCCTTAGATGACATCTACTCAGTTGCCCCGTCCATTTTGGGTATCTATAACAACATATCACTTGAACAATCATCCTTATCGCTTGAAATTCTTTCAGATTCAACTATTTCAAATTCTCAGATTTCCATTTTCACTTTAGTTGTCTGCAAAAGTCTCATACTATTTATCATCTCCTTGTTCATGTTGTTTATTTTCCCTATCTAACCAAAAATATCTTCCATTTCAATTATCCTTTCGCTTAGTTTGTTTGAGATAGTACCGCATCCTTCATTGTAAGAACTCTTGTACTTTGTTTTCTTATCCTACAAATAGAAAGGATTTTAAAATAATTGCAGTGATATAGTTTACTTATTTGCTTAGCCAATGTTATAATTTGGTTACTCGGATTCATGCAAATTCTAGAGTTTCCATCTCCCCCCTCCCCTCTCTCCTACCCCATTTCTTCTTCCTTGCTAGAAATTATTTGAATTAAGAAAAAAAGCCCCTTAATTCCACTTAAAAAATTATACAAACCAGAAAATTCTTAAAAACAGAAGTGAAACATGTATGCAGGAACTATTTCTTCCATAAGAAACCATTATTTGGATTGATGATAGTAATTTCAGATTATTATGATGGCACAACTTCTTTGTACTCAAATCAGCTAAAAATAGAGTTATAAAGATGAACTAAAGCTCTAGTTGTAGCTAGCTTGTAAATACTAGAGATAGTATTAGCATATAACAGGAAAATAAAGAAGCTTCAATATTCAATCCGGGTTCCCATGTCTTCTATTAGGCAGCTGGAAATCCAGATTTTATCGCGTCTAAGGACAAAAAACTGCTTAATTGAGCTAGCAGTTAAGTAATTGGCATCTCTTAGGACATAAATGCTCAATTTGTGTTTGTAATTTGCAACTCTTGTGACAGGAATGCTCAAGTTGTTTTATGTTGAATTTATTCTTCAGGTTCGAGATGTGGTATGCCTTAAGAGTAAAATGAATCCCTCAGAAACTGTAGCAAAGGAAATTGTCATGCCCCCCAAACGGAAGTCGTGACTGTAATCAAAGTTCCTGGAATATCCCTATAACTCTGGTGACAGCGGTATAAACAGAGCAACTACATCCTTTAGAACAAAATATCTCCATAAAACAAAAATCTAATAGAATCCATTCTCTTAATAATACCTTACAAAACAATCTACTAAAAATGCAACAGCTAAAACAAATTACTCCAAGTCAATTCAATCAAATTACCCACATCCGGATAAAATTCTCAAACTAAGACTACAAAGTTTAATTAACTATAACTAACTCTCAAAACTTTGTTGCTGTTATAACAATTCTAAGTTACTTCTTTTACCTGTGGCACGAGGCAAGATAGAGTAATAAAGTGAGCTCGAATAGCCCAATAAGTTCCAAAATTGACAGAATCTCAAAGCGAAACTAATGGAATCGAACAACAAATATTCGATGGAATTTGAGAAATTCATATTTTCTAATCAAATATCGAGTCAAATGTAATTAAGCATTAACCCTAAACATATATATAATATGCAAGGAATGCTACACAATAAAGATATACGATGACTATGTTGATCATAAGACCCAAACGTTAAACAAAACGTACAAACATCAAACGTATGCTACCGGTAGCGTGCTAGGCGTCTATTGATGATCAACATAATCAAACATGTGTCCAAAGAACCCTCTCAAAATGAGAGTTGTTCAAACATAGTCAATGTCAATTTTAAATCAACGGCCACAAATGTACGGATACAAAGTGTGCTCATCACGGCACGTTTGGATAAGCACAACCAATGTTCTAAACGAAGGCAAAGCATGAACAAAACCAAAAATAAAAAAATAGAGATGAACAGAACTGACGAAAGCATAAGTTTTCATATTCAAAATATCCTTGTCACAGTAAAAGCGATAAAATCCCTTACCTTAATCAAGCTTTTTGGTAATGAAAATCCATAAAACACCACCTTAGAACTTAAAGAGCTTCCCAAGCCTTCTCCCCTGCTCTCTCAGTCGTAAAGGAAGAGAAACAGAGAACAATAAAAAGGCTAGAAAGAAATAAAAGACTATTTAAAGGAAAACCTTAATTGACAAATTACACTTTTATTCGAAGGAAAAAATATTCCTTCGTCTAAATCCTTCAGTCCCTTCTTCTTCTTGATTTAAAATAGTTTTCATTTGAAGCAAATAGTTTTCATTCAAAGCATAAGTTTTCATTCGAAGCAAATAGTTTTCATTCGAAGTTAAGAGTTTCGTTCGAAGCAAAAGTTTTTTCATTCAAAGCAAATAGTTTTCATTCGAAGCAAAAATGTCTCCAATCGTCTGAATTCGCCAGCCCTCCAAGATATCTCTGTTATTGATTCGAATGAGTCTTTGTGATACAAAAAAGACCACAAATTTATTTATTTAGTTATGTAAATACTTATTTATTTTAAAGTAATAACTTAGCATAAGTAAATATTAGGGTATTACATTCTCCCCACCTGAAAAGAATTCCGTCCTCAAAATTTAAACGTACCTTAAACGTTAAAAAGCTGATGGTGCTTTTCTCAGATAACATCCTCGAGTTCCCAAGTGGCTTCTTCCATTGAATGGTTTTGCCAAAGCACCTTAACTAATTTAATAGTTTTTTAGCATAAAATTTGCTCTTTGCGATCTAAAATCTCTGCTGGGTATTCCTCGTATGATAGATCCTCCCGAATCACCATAGGTTCATAATGAATAACATTTGAAGGATCTGGCACGTATTTCCTCAATATATACACATGAAACACATCGTTCACTTATGACAAACTCGGAGGTAAGGCAACCTGGTAGGCGAGTGGTCCAACCCTCCTCAAGATCTCTTATGGTCCAATAAATCTAGGGTTAAGCTTGCCCTTCTTTCCATAATGTATTACTTCTTTCCAAGGTGACACATTGAGAAAAACACGGTCTCCTACTTAAAACTCTAGCTCACATCTTCTATTGTCAGCATAACTCTTCTGGCTACTCTGAGCAACTAGCAAATTATCCTTAATCAAATGAATTTTTTCAGTTGTGCTAGTACTACCTCTGGCCGCAAGGCACCCAAAAGTTTCTCCCCTCCAACCTCATACAAGCAAATTGGTGTTCTGCACCTTCAACCATACAAAGCTTCAAAGGGTGCCGTACAAATACTAGCCTGGAAGCTATTGTTATATGCAAATTCAATAAGTGGCAGTTGATCACCCCAACTACTTTTAAAGTTTAGTGAGCAAGCCTTAAGCATGTCCTCTAGAATCTGAATAGTTCTCTCTGACTATCCATCACTTTGAGGATGATAAGATGTACTAAGGTAAAGTCGTGTACCTAGGGTATCTTGCAAACTATGCCAGAACCTCGATGTAAAACGTGCATATCTATCCAAAACGCAGGCACACCATGGAGTCGAACAATCTCCTGAACATAGAGTTTGGTCAATCTCTCTAAGCTATAAGTAACTTTAACCAGAATAAAATGTGCCAACTTAGTCAAATGATCGATTATTACCCAAACTGAATCATGACCTTGCCTTGTCCTAGGCAAATAGACACAAAGTCCATAGCATTATGTTCCCACTTCCACTGAGGGATGGTAAGTGGTTGTAAAGGTCCAGCAGTTGACAAATAAGACATCGAGTAACAAAATCTACTATCTCTCTTTTCATATCGTTCCACCGAAACACGTCTCATGAATCCCGATACATCTTAGCACTACCAGGATGTACTGTGAAGCCCAAACTGTGCACATCTTGCATTATTTCCTCCTTTAACCCTAAATCAGAAGGAACAAACTTTCCGGTTCCAAAACGTAGTGCCCCCTCAGCATCAATCCTGAACTCTGGGTGTTTACTTGCTCTAACTCGCTCTCTGATCTTAATTAATTTTGAATCTACAGCTTGAGCTTGTTTTATTCTTTCGATCAACTTAGGTTGCGCCATTAAATTACCAAAATAGTTCCCAGACCCGGGAACCAAAACATCCACACTCAAACTTTCAAGATCCACAAGAATTTCGTTTTGTGAAGTCGGAAGAACTGCAAATGAACTAGTATTCTTTCTACTAAGAGCATTCGCAACCCCGTTGGCCTTTCTTGGATGATATAAAATCTTGCAGTCGTAGTT
Organism: Escallonia herrerae; assembly: GCA_033070095.1. NCBI lineage: Eukaryota > Viridiplantae > Streptophyta > Magnoliopsida > Escalloniales > Escalloniaceae > Escallonia > Escallonia herrerae. Next base: position 89,428 of record JAVXUP010002718.1, read on the forward strand.
CTTAAGCAATTCTAACCATCGACGTTGCCAGATATTCAACTCCTTCTGCGTGACCAAATACTTAAGACTCTTATGATCGGTGTATATCTCACACATCTCACCATAGAGATAGTGCCTCCAAATTTTCAAGGCAAAAACCATGACAACTAACTCCAAGTCATGTGTTGGATAGTTCATTTCATACATTTTGAGTTGCCGCGAACCATAAGCGATAACTTTCCCATGCTACATTAACACACATCCCAAATCTTTCTATGAAGCATCGCTATATATTACAAATCCTCCAGTCCCTGAAGGCAGAGAAAGGACTGGAGTTTCAACCAGTCTTTTCTTTAACTCCAGAAAACTACGATCACATTCCTTTGACCATTCAAACTCAACCCCTTTTCCTTGTCAACCGAGTTAATGGGTTAGCAAGTTTTGAAAATCCCTCTACAAACCTACGATAATAGCCTGCCAAACCAAGGAAACTATGAACTTCTTTAACTGTCTTTGATTTTTCTAATTCTATACTGCCTCTACCTTAGATGGATCCACCGAGATCCCATCTTTAGACACCACTTGCCCTAAAAACTAGAGTTGTCAAATGGGCCGGGCGGCCCGCGGCCCAGCCCGGCCCGGCCCCTTTTTGGCCCGGGCTTGGCCCGGCCCATACATGAACAGTGCTGGCCCGGCCATTTTGGGCTTAGGGCCAGGGCCTGGGGCAGGCCTGAATTTTTCTGAAAAAAGCCCAGGCCCGGCCCGGCCCGAAAAAGCCCGGGCTTGGCCCGGCCCGATAACGGCCCGAAAAAAGCCCGGGCTTGGCCCGGGTCAGGCCCGGCCCGGGTTTGGCCCAGTTCTGGCCCGGGTCAAAGTGGCCAGAGAACTGTTTTTTCTTTTCTTCTTCCAACGACAAGCCCGTGTACGAATAAAAAATGAAAAAAAAGAGGTAAAGAAATAAAGTGACGCGTTTGACCATTTCTAATCGCAACATGGGGATTAAGCTAACTTGACTTGTGGGTGGGTCAAGATTGAGACTTCTTCATCACTTCCACACTTTGCTCTTGAACCCATTTGTGACTGGCCTTCATCACAAAAAATCACCCCTTTTTCAACAAGTTTGCTGCAACAACTACTGTAATACCAAGTCATTAGTGAGAGCACTCTCTGTATCAACAGCAACAAAAATGGTCAAGGCCATTAGGGTTCATGAAGTTGGTGGCCCTGAAGTCCATTTCTCTCTGTCTCTCTCGCGGTATCTGTGTGTATTTGTGTGTGGATATCATACTTAACATATGAAGTTTGCGATTTAATTCGCTGGCTCTTTTGAAAGTAGCCACTAAATATTGAATAACAAGAAAATGCCCAAAAAAAAATTTTAAAAAAATAGGCCCGGGCTTGGCCCAAGCCCGGCCCTAAATGTTGGGCCTAGGGCCTGGGCTTGGACCGGGCCCAGATATCCCCAGAGCCAGGCCCGGCCCGGCCCGATTGGCAGTCCCCTTGGCCCGGGCCCGGCCCGTTTTGCTCGAGGCCCGATGGGCTTGGGCCGGGCCGGCCCAAGCCCGGCCCATTTGACACCTCTACCTAAAAACACAACTTTCTCAAGCCAAAATTCACATTTCTTGAACTTGGCATAAAGTTTCTCCTCCCTCAAAATCTCCATCACCATACATAAATGTTGTTCATGTTCCTCCTTGCTTTTGGAGTAAATTAGTATGTCTTCAATAAAGACTATAACGAATTGGTCCAAGTATACTTGAATACCCGATTCATCAAGTCATAAATGCTACAGGTGCATTAGTCAACCCAAATGGCATCATTAAAAACTCATAGTGTCCGTATCTTGTACGAAAAGGGCAGTCTAGGATATATCTTCTCTCCTGACCCTTAATTGGTGGTAACCTGACCTCTGGTCAATTGTGGAGAAATACTCAGCTCCCTGAAGTTGGTCAAACAAGTCATCAATCCATGGAAAATGGTACTTATTACGAACTGTGATATGGTTCAACTCCCTATAGTCAATGCACAATCTCATTGTTATGTCCTTCTTCTTTACAAATAAAACAGAAGCACCCAAAGGAGAGACGCTTGCGAATGAAGCCCTTCTCAAGCAATTCTTGGAGTTGGACCTTAAGCTATTTGAGCTCTGCAGGAGCCATACGGTGGGGAGCGTTAGAAATTATAACAGTTCCTGGTACAAGATCTGTAACAAACTTGATTTCACAGTTCGAAGGAAGACCAACCAGCTCTTCAGAAAACACCTCTGAAAATTCACTAACGACAGGAATATTTGACAAGTACTGACCCGCTACACGAGTATCCACAATGTGAGCTAAATATCCCTGATACCCCTTCTGAAGTCAACGTCTAGCCCGTAATGCAGAAATAAGACAAGAAGAAGTAACGGGGGTAGAACCCTTAAACTTGAACTTAGATTCACTGGGAATCTTAAAATGTACTTCTCTGGCATAACAATCCAACGAGGCATGATAAGAAGACAACTAGTCCATACCAAGAATAATGTCATAATCCCGAATATTCATAGCTATCAGGTCAGCAGATAACTCTTTACCTTCAATATGAACCACACAAGACTTGTACACCGTAGATACTAATATAGATTTCCCCACCGGGGTATCAATCATCAAATCAAATTCTAAGGGTTGTGGTTCTGAACCCAACTTGCACACAAGAGAAGAGGTTATAAAAGAATGAATGGATCCAGGGTCTAATTTTTGCATGAAATGAATAAGAACCAATCTAAATCCTACTTACAACCACGTCATCAGAAGCCGTGGCATCTCTGGCACTCAAAGCATAAGCATGGTCTTGTACTTTCGGCCTCTGATCCCCCGTAGACAGCTTGGCTCCCCCCTGAGACTGAGTGTTATAAATCTTCTCCCCCGGTCTCTCTTTCTTCAGATATAGGCACTCCACAGCATAATGCCCCACCTTTCCACAGTTGAAGCAAGAGTTTGTCAAACGATGACAGGGCATATCCCCATGATCCTTGCCACAGGTATTGCAAACCTTTTTACCCTTTTGAGTCGAGCGCATGCTTTCCTATAAAACTGATTTCTTCTTATTCTGACCACCACCCTTATTCTTGTCTGAAGTTTCTGTACAGCCTCTATTATGCCTCTGTTCCTCCTTCTCTTTTTGAAACTCCTCGTAGTCTGCCTCTAGAACTTCGGCCCGTTCAACTATCTTGGCATAGGTCAGAAGCTTCAGAGCCAATAACCTATTCTTAATGCCGCTTCTTAAACCTTTCTCAAACCTTCTTGCTTTACGCTTCTCAGTGTCAACCAGATGCGCGACATATCTAGCTAGACAATGAGGTTAACTTCGGCATGTATTGTGCCACTGTCATATCATTATGTATCAGCTTCAAGAGTTCTTCCTCCTTCTGATCTTTTACATTCAGAGGAAAGTATTTCTCAAAGAAAATACTTTTAAACTGCTCCCAAGTTATGGGATGATTAGCGCAAATTTTTTACTTGCGCTTGACCATTTTTCACCAATGATCAGCTTCATCCTCTAGCATGAAAACATCATATGCCACCTTTTGTTTATCACTACTGTTCCAAAGGTCAAACAACTTCTTATTTTGGTTCACTCAAGCTCCAGCCTTCTCTAGGTTGGGTTCTCCCTTAAATGCGAGCACTAACTTTCTAAACTTCTCGACATCTCCAGTCTTAACGCCATCATTCTGTCAATTGTTTTGATTTTGATTTAGCAGTATCCTGCTACCTATGGCTATTGGGTTCGCCAAGTTCTGAAATCCTTGTACAATGGCCTCAGCAACTCCAAAATTCCTTGGTGGTTCGTAAGGATAATTGATGTTACAATTGGCGCACTTAGGAGGCATAGTAATCCAACACATCAAATGAAATCGTCTGAGCCTATAAATCTACAAAGGATACACGCTAAACAAAATAAATCTCGTAGCACGAGAGACCAACCTAGTCGTACATTTGTTCGCAACGTTTTAAACTTAGGCTCACGCGAGTCTACGAAATCATAAACCTAGGCTCTGATACCAACCATGTCACGCCTCCAAAATGGAAGCCGTGATTGTAATCAAAGTTCCTGAAATATCGCTATAACTCTGGTGACAGCGGTATAAACAGAGCAAGTAAATCCTTTGGAACAAAATATCTCCTTTTAAAAAAAAAATCTAATACAATCCATTTTCTTACTAATCCCTTACAAAACAATCTACTAAAAACGCAGGGGCTAAAACAAATTATGCCAAGTCAATTCAATCAAATTATCCACATCTGGGTAAAGTTCTCAAACTAAGACTACAAAGTTTAATTAACTATAACTAACTCTCAAAACTTCGTTGCTGTCATAAGAATCTCTAGTCACTTCTTTCACCTCTGGTAAGGGGCAAGATAGAGTAATAAGGTGAGCTCGAATAGCCCAGTAAAGTACCAAAATTGACAGAATCTCAAAGCGAAACTAATGGAATCCAACAATAAATACTCGATGGAATATGAGAAATTCATATTTTCTAATCAAATATCGAATCAAACGTAATTAGGCATTTAACCCTAAACATATATATAATATGCAGGGAACGCAACACAACAAAGATATACGATGACTATGTTGGTCATAAGACCAAACGTTGAACCAAATGTACAAACATCAAACGTATGCTACCGATACGTGCTAGGCGTCCATTGATCCCCATCATAATTAAACATGTGTCCAAATGACCATCTCAAAATGAGAGTTTCTCAAATATAGTCAATGTCAATTTTAAATCGACAGCCATAAATGTACGGATTCAAAGTATGTTCATCAGGGCACGTTTAGAGAAGGACAACCAATGTTCTAAACGAAGGCAAAACTTGAACAAAACCAAAAATAAACAAATAGAGATGAATCCGACTGACAAAAAAGCACAAGTTTTTGTATTTGAAATATCCTTGTCACAGTAAAAAGAGATAAAATCTCTTACCTTAATCAAGCTTTTTGGTAATGAAAATCCTTAAAACACCACCTTAGAACTGAAAGATCTTCCTAAGCCTTCTCCCCTGCTCTCTCATCGTAAAGGAAGAGAAACAGAGAACAATAAGGGGGCTAGAAAGAAATAAAAGACTATTTAAAGAAAAACCTTAATTGACAAATTACACTTTTATTCGAAGGAAAAAGTATTCTTTCGACTGAATTCTTCGGTCATTTCTTCTTCTCGATTTAAGATAGTTTTTATTCGAAGCAAAAGTTCTCATTCGAATTAAATAGCTTTCATTCAAAACAAAAGTTTTCATTCGAAGCAAAAGTTTTCATTCGAAGCAACTATTTTTCATACGAAACAAAATTTTTCGTTTGAAGAAAAAGTTTTTATTCGAAGTAAATAGTTTCATTTGAACAAAAAAGGTCTCCATTCGACTGAATCTTTCAGCCTTCCAAGATATCTCTGCTATTGATTCGAATGAATCTTTGTGATACAAAAAAGGCCACAAACTTATTTATTTAGTTATGTAAATACTTATTTATTTTAAAGTAATAACTTAGCATAAGTAAATATTGGGGCATTACAGGAATTATACATAAACATTTATCGATCTATACAAGTTGGGGGGTGGAACTTGGGCCAAATTTTTTTGAAGTATTTATTCAGGTTGCTGTGAAAAAGGATGAGCATTTGATATGATCCAACGGGTTTCACAAAATCATTTATGATGCATATAGAGCAACTGTTGCTCGGCCATGTCCTTATGTAAGTTCCCACCTTTTTTCTGGTTACTTTACTCTTACTTGAAGAAAACCTTGAAAATATCATGTTTCTTGAAGTCAATCTTTATCATGTATTCTTACTTTAGTCTCAACCTTACAAAACAAGGATCTAGTGTTTTCCAAACTGAAAAGGTTTAGCTATATCATCATTTTTGTGATTTTAAGGATAGGTTCTTTCACGCATATCTTATGATCAATTGAGATGCCTGCACTCGTGCTGCTAGAGAGCAGTACATTTATGTGTTGTGGAGTCGGGTGCTTCTAAAGTTGCCAATGTATAACTGTTGAATTTTGTTACTAGGAAGCCTGAAAGTAAACTTCTAATATATACACAATCAAATAATGAGTACATGTTTGTGTTTGTAGGTAGAACTAGAGAGCATTGATGGCATGTGATCGGTGACTTAAATGGTTACTTAGATAATTATATTTTGCTTTTGGATGACGTTGCATAGCTTGTTACTGTGTTAGGCACTTAGAACTAGTGTTGGATATAATTATTCACTTGAGACATTTGGTTAATATGAAGACTTTGGATGTTATCCTTTAATTTAGTTGGTTTTTGACTTCTTATGGTTACAATGTGGAATGAACTAAATTAGGCTACATTGGTTTATTGATGTTTTGATGTGATACAAATTTCAATTGGTCTGTAGGAATCACAAATATGTAAATATTTGTAATTTGGTACAATAAAAATGGGAACATATTACAGCACTAAGAAGCGTCCTAAAAGAGTTAACGAATGCTCTTTAGCATCACTATAAGGCATATTGGAGTCTTCAAGCTGAGTACTTTAGAGGATGCTCATTTGCTCCTTATTAGGCCTTACCTTTGTCGATGCACATAAGCATCCCAAAAGAGTTACTGGAACACTCGATAGCATCGCTATAGGGCATATCAGTGTCTTCTAAATGAGCACTTTATAGGACGCGTAAATGCGTCTTGTTAGACCAGACTCTTATTGAGACAAATGTGTGCCTTGGCATAACTTATTGTGACGGCCTCCAATGGGGCAGGGTTACGTTGCCTTTCAAAGCTACCTTATGCCAAAAGCCTCCCTATATGATACTTGTAAGGAAGTTTTTTTAGCATCCTTACATCTCAGTTTTGTTGTAGCGGTAATAATTTTTAGGCACAAAAAATAAATAACCTGTTTTAATTTCCAAATTATAACATTTTCTTAGACATAACAAATAGTTTTTTTTAAAAAGTGTAATAACCTGGACATGGCACAAACAACAAACATAATCTCACAAACATTCCTAAAAATGATGACCATGCTCCCACAACTTTTCTAAATTAAGACATATAATAAGCAATTGAGATCACAAAGTTACCTTGCTTGAGTGGAATTTGGAGTTTGGAGGGTCAAGGGCTAGCTTCAAGCTTGGATCTTCAAGGGCTTGAGTGGAGCTGAATATGGAGGCAAATGGAGCTTAATGAAGTGGCAAGAAGATATTGAAGAAGGAAGAAGAGTTAGCAATTAGGGTTTAGGGCTATAAATACCCTGTTGTCTACTACACTATATGACGGACGAAGACCATTTGAATTTTTTAAATTTGCCCCCATTTTATTTAGCAGATGGGGCACTGTTTCACTAACTAATTGGGTTGGTGGGGCAAAATGGTCTAATAGACTGTTCGCTACATTATGGAACTGACAACTGGTTTTCTTTTAAAAAATAGTTAGATTTGGTCCGTCCATCAACGATGGATGGACGGGTAGATGGTGTTGGCAACTTAACCAAGTTGCTTGCGCGAGAAACAGAACACACACACACACACAAACTTTAAATGAACTTAACACCACCGTCATTCCAGTTAATACACTAAACTCACCATCCTACTATCCCGTCAACCCCATCGATTCCCATATATGTGGCTAAGCGTTTATCAAATTGGCAATCGATTCGAAGTAGAAGCTTTGACATTAGTCTTTGGCCAATGTCTCTTGATTACTGTAGTTGAATTGGTAAATGGGAGAGGAAGTCAGTATTTAGTTAGTGGGTTCAATAACCTTGTCTTTGTAGTCCTTTTGTCAGTCAGCCATGATGGGTGTGGTTGGTTGCTATTGGTGGTGGTGATGTTGGTTGGTTTACTGGTGTCTTCTGTGTTGGTAGAGCAAATGGATAAGATTAGGAAGAAAAGGGAATTATAACGTTTTTGGGGAAAAAATGAATATGACAAAACTAGTTGTATATTGTGTTTTTGCACGCAGATTAAGGATTTAAGTGATATTTTGTATTTTTCATTCTACTCTTTAAAGAGACGAGGAGAAGAAAGTGGGTCAGGAGAGAGAAAATTGGTTAGTGGAGTGTTAAATGTGGAGAAAAAATAGATAAAAAAGTATAAGAAAGTGGATCAGGAGAGAGAAAATGAGTTGATGGAAATTTAAATGAGGAGAGAGAAATAAAATAAAAAAGTTTAAAAAGTATAAATATGTAAAGCTACGTACATAATCTTTCTTAATTTGAAAATGAACAATTTTTGTTAGATGGAGGGAGTACTGTTCCCACTAGTTTTTTTCCAAAAGAAAATTACAACTAGTTTTGATTTTCTTTTTTTCGTTGGAAAATCAAAAGTAAAAGGTTGTCAGTCCTGAAGTTTACATCTTAAGGCTAAGAGAGGGAGAAGTTTAGATGGGCACGGACTGAGGTTGTAGACATGAAATATTTTGGCTTCCATTCAACCATAGAATTTATAGTTTAATTTGATCCAAAGGGGGCTAACGATATGAGCTCATCTCATCAAAGAAAAAGGACGTCGGGGGGTGGGGGTGGTTGTTGTAAAGATTCTGAGGGTATTATTAGCTACGTTGGAGTACTATCACTTATATCCTTGAGTATATAGGTAAATTAAATTGAGGACACAATTTTGCGTTAGTATCAGTTATATTGTTGACTAAACGAAATAGGCACGGCATTAAAGAGTTGTATGAATGTATGTAATTACCCTACTCACCTTCTCTCGATCCTTATCTCTCTTCTTCCATCAACCTCAGCCACCACCAACCGCCAGAACTAGCCACAGCTATGATCCCAACTCAATATCATCGGTCCACGTACCATCACAACAACAACTTCAGCTCATCAGCAATTTTCAACAACAATTATCCAAATCTCAATATACACATGCACACAAGCACCCGCACACACCACACACTCCAACCATCGGCCTGTCTACCACCACCATCAACCCATCGTCCCACCTCAGCCCACAGCAACCACCGCAGCTCACAGCTACATCGATGATGGTTCACGAAGATGGATAAAGCATCAATTTAGTCCCATGCATACTCCACTTCTCTCAATTGAATTCCCTTGGATGTTGTGATTCCCAAAAAGGAGGATGGAGATGTCACCCATTCGCTAGAGATCTCGAGCTTCCTTCTTGCTTTACTAAAGCTTAGCAACAGTGCTTGGAAGCCATCGTCAAGCAAAAGGAGGTTGACATTCTGTCTTGATATGTCCCAAGGAAATTTTTGAATTAGATCTGCTTTCAAGCAAGAAAAGGGCTATGCGTAAAGGCTATACTACAGGTCATTGCGGTGTGACATGATAACCAGCAGTGGGTCACGTCGGCGAGTCGTAGCATTGGTTATGGGTCTTGACAGTGGGTAGTGGCCTTGGGCCCCGCTTATGGATCGTGATAGTGGGTCGTGACGGTGGCTTGAGGCGGTGGATTTTGGCAATGGGTCATTGTAGTTTGTGGTATGGATCGTGCGAAGGTGGTGCAGTGGTGGTGTAGAGGTGGTTGGAATTGAAGGGGAAAAGAAAGAAAGAGGAAATGGGAAGAGAGATACGCATACATATAAAATACGTGTTAGGATTAGTATTGTCATTTCTAAAAAAATAAATTGTCACGTCAGTTAAAATCGTTAGTTAGGGCAACAACTATAATGTTGGGAAATCCTAATACATATTTTTTACATTTTAGCTTCGGGTATTAGGCTTTAAATGGGTTAATTGCCTTAACCAGAGAAAGTCTCATTAATTTCTTTTAGTAGTTGGGCTAAAATTTTCAAAAGTTGCAATATTTGCCATTTATTTATTAACAATAGACAAGGAAATGTCACCGCTTTTGAAGTTTTGAGGTAAGATGTTACTATTATATTTTAGGAGTACCCTGTACCCATTAAGGAAAGAACTCTTTAATAAGTAAAGTCTACTATTGACATATCAACGTTTTATCGCTGTTTTTAAAATGTTTTTTTTTCTTGATTTTAAAATTGTAAGTTGTATGACTTGTCGGTATGTGAATTCAAACCGAAGACATTGAAATTAATCTTGAAGGCCTTTCCCATCCCTTGCAATTGCCGTTTTTAAAGTTGGGCTAGCATATTCACCATTGAAAGATTATTGGTCAAGATTCATTTTAGTCATTCCTTACACATTGTGTATAAAGTTGGTAATGATTATTGTCCGTAAAATATTTGACTTTCAAATCCATATCATCATTACGATATAATTTAGTATTTTATTAGATCTAATCACGGTTAAGTACAACAGAAAATTGAGTGTTTGAAATTGATTTTAAAATTGTCAAAATTAATTAATCCAGGATTAAATCAGATTTGAACTGGTTGCCAAAAAAAGATAAACCGAATACATTCAAGGTTCTCATTCTCTTGAATTTTGATTTAATAAGTTTTGAAAAATTAGATTTGATAAAAAACAACTATCAAGATATCCTCACATATTAAAAGAGACATTAGAAATTATTCCTTTAAGTTTGAATATATTATATGGTCGTCACATTAAATCTACTTTCATCTCTTTCTACATAAACAACTTTTAACAATTTTCAATGTGTTATGTTTAAGTAGAATATAATTTAATTTTAAAAATCAATCTTAAACGACTTTTAACGTTGATTAGTCCCCATGGCTTGCGGCAAACATACCCCCCAGTTCCAGCTAAATATCAGTCTCAATTGCAGCGAACCTGTTGACCAGGGCTTGGCTCTATCTGTAAACTCTGTCACATTCACTCTGCCACAATGGCATCAGCTTCCCACTATATAGATGCTCACCAATCTCGATCTCTTCCCCAATCCCCCCCCCCCCCCCCACACACACACACCCACGCATTCTCCCCTCTTTCAACTCTACCAGCAAGAAAAAACATGGTTGGGAGTGAAAAGGTGCCGGAGACTGACGACACCGCAAAATTTGCTCCAGAGCTTCATGCATTACTGGCGATAATTGAAGACGAAGAAGCTGACGGGCTCTTTCTGAATGCGGCGATAAAAGAAGAGATGGTGGAGGAGTTAATGCAGGAGCTGCTGAAGGAAATAAACTCTTGTTACAACGATAACCGCAACGTAAAAGTGTCACCGTCACCGGAACGTTTCCCGGTGTCTTTTTCATCGTCCCCTTTCGTTGCTGCCGTAGGTAACAACGGGAGCTGTGGCCCGGCACTTTCGGACTCGACATCCACGGTGATGGTTGGTATTGAGACAAGTGATGATAGGGTTAAGAGCGGTGTAGGTGTTGGCTTGATGGGTCCTTCCGAGTTCTTTGCCGGAGGTGAGGTGGATTTACCGGGGAGTATCGGGAAAGGGCCGTGGCTGGTCGATGAAAGAAAGGGTTACATGCAGGATGATGACCGGGAGGAAGTGGACGGCTGTGGTGGTTGGATGGTTGACGATGAGTGGCTAGTCCTCAGTTGGGGCGGAGAAGAGCTCGAGGACTGGGACTGAAAGTCCTCTTTGTTCACTACATGCATGTAATAGTTTTAGTCCATCCTCTCTCAGTCTCTCTGTCAAGATGAAGGATTTAGGAAGAGTACTCATATTCATTATCTAGTGCTAAAATGGTGTTTAATTTTGTCACTTACGTTATGTAGATTGAAGTAAACATTTATTAGTTTGGTTCATCAGTGTCTAGAAGAATTCAGTAAAGCTAGATGTCTTGGCATCTGATTTGACGCAATTCTTCAATTTTGCGTGACAATCACCGATAATTAATAAATGTAGCAGTCTACAAGGCAATTGGCTTGTACTTTTGAGCATCACATGTATGCAAGCCAAGTACTGAACCACCTCATTGTCTTTTCTTTTTTTGATCGGCCTAAACACAAAACTGCATTAATTTCAACCAAAGGGTTCACGAAAGAAAACTGAAGGCGAAGATTATTTTATATGCCTTTAGCATAACAAAATAGAACTACCTTTGGGACGGCGGAGCTCCCTAGCAATAGAGCTCTCCATTATTACGCCATTTTTTTGCCATTATTGGCTCCTCTTCATATTATTTTTGGTGCAAAAAGAAACGTGAAGGACACACGAGTACAGATTTATGCCCGATAGTTGAAGCTTGCTTTAACTTTAGCTTTAGTTTTAGCGACTGATGAGTTAGGTAGGCGTGCGAAGCATGCAACACGAGGTAGAAAGCTCATTGCTTCAATGTACCTAAAGCCTGATGAAATTTCGGTGAAGTTTCCATGAAATTGCCTGTTAATTACATGCTAGCATCCCACTGTCCAGTCCTTATCCTATCACAAAAAGTGTATAAGTGAGTTATTTCATCTATTCCGATTTTGTCGGTCTGAAAGGAGCTTCTTAAAACCATCATTTGTGCCTAAGAGTGGGAAGCTATGATGAACAACATTGAATTCATGACCCGTGAACCCGTAATGTTTGTCTCTTCACTAAAGTGAAAGAGATATGCAATGCTCACAATTTTGTGTCAAGAGAATGAAGATCAAACTGTTGAAAGGGTTAATGCAATCCCTTTCAAGATCAGCAGAACAAACACATCCCTGTCCTCCACAACAAGGCAACATGTGACCTCTCAGAGAAATGGTTTATTTTGCTTGCAATGTAAACATCAAATAGCTTGCTAAAAGAGCTTGTCTACAGAAGCAGCCGCTTCCAATTTGTCACTCAACTTGGTAGTGCCTAGCTTGATGGGCTGCCGAGCCTTTGTTGCTTTTCACAGTAAAAAGTTCAATGATATTTTGTTTTCGTGAACATTGTAAAAAGTATCTCCTCACCACACTTAATACATTCACTGGCATTTCTTCGGTAAGCCATGTACAATTTCTCAGTTTCTTATACTCCATGCACATATATATGTTCTTGGCACATTATACATAGTAGGTTTTTAATGCAAGTACATGTGTGTTGTTGGCACATTATATAAATTGGGCGGATCTTCTTAAAGGCCGAGGACCATGGTCACTCTTTAATTTGTGCAATAACGTTTTCAATTGCTATGTTATTAGTACCAAAAAATTTTACGTGTATATCGTCATTAGTGCTAGAATTTGACGGAAAGTGATCTTAACCCCTTTTTTGGTGGGTTTGGCTGATGACCACTTATGTAGTGCTCGCTTCATCTCCCCTTTATGAAAAATTAATCTACAAGTCTCAAATTAAAAAGTCAGTTTATTTTGTTCTATATAATGTTAACATTAAAACATGTGTTTGCATTCGCCTCGAACCCAACGATGCTAAACGGTCCAGTTCATTGCCGCTATCAACGGCAACCAAAATTGAAGCATGACCTCCTCTCTTCACTGACGCTTTCCATTTAATCTTCCCAGACATGATGAACGGATGGTAATATGGTTGAAAACCAACCATTTTCATTTAGCTTGCTTTCCGGCCGCCGAAAAGTTGCCGCCGTAGAAAAGCGACTTGCAGAGCATTGCCGGATTGGAGGTAACAAGGGCAATATTATGTTTCCCTTTTGCACATTTTCGTGATAGTTTGTTAGCAGCTCATCCCTGTTATCTATCCCCCATGATTGACATCACCGTTACAGCCGAAATTTTGCTCGAGTTATGGGTAACTTTCATTAATTATCAAATGATATGATTTAGTTTTTGGGAGTATTAGTGACCTGCTGCTAGTGTAGTGGGAGAATAAGCTTAATTTATGGTCTAAGTTTGACGTACGATTGATGTAAAGTAATAACTTCTGGTTGCGTTTATTCTGTATTTGGCGGCAAGGGGGTGGGATTGGTTGGTTTCAGTGATGGTAGAGTAATGGGACAAGGGTCCTGAATGGGATAAATTTATTAGGGGTGTGAGTTGCTGCTAGGGAGAAATTTTCGAAGCCGTATCGATATGATGATCATATGAGCTCTTCTGAATAAATTATGGCGTTCTTCAGAAGTTTTCAGAAATCTACTCTGAAATTGCGCTGATAGGGGAACCAAGAATTCAAACATTCCAGCAACCGGTCTACTTCTTGTAGTAACGTTCACATATAAATTGAGTAAGCAATATCAAGCCTATGATTTTCGGTACATTAATCACCTCTTGCCTGTTGGAAAATAAACTTGTTTTAATTCCTTAGAGTCCCAATTAGTGCAAGTCCATTATTTATATGTGCTTAAAGCAAGTAGTGGGCTAATATATACGAGCTATCATTTGACTCGGACGTTATTAATAAACTTTCCTTATGTTATGGGAGAGATTGAGCTTCAAGAAATAGTGAATGGTTTGAAAGGGAACGAATAGAAAAAATAGCATGTCGTATACACTGACACACAACTTAATAGCCCCAATTAGGGCAAGTCCATTATTTATATGTGCTTAAAACAAGTAGTGGGCTAATATATACGAGCTATCATTTGACTCGGACGTTATTAATAAACTTTCCTTATGTTATGGGAGAGATTGAGCTTCAAGAAATAATGAATGGTTTGAAAGGGAACGAATAGAAAAAATAGCATGTCGTATACACTGACACACAACTTAATAGCCCACTAACATGTTTCACTCTAAAGAACTAAAACAAGTTTATTTTCCAACAGGCAAGAGATGATTAATGTACCGAAAATCATAGGCTTGATATTGCTCTAATCAATTTATATGTGAACGTTACCACAAGAAGTTGACGGGTTGCTACAATGTTTGAATTCTTGGTTCCTCTATCAGCACATTTCAGAGTAGATTTCTCAAAACTTCTGAAGAACGCCATAATATCTTCAGAAGAGCTCATATGATCATCATATCGATACGGCTAGATGTTCGAAAATTTCTCTCTAGTAGCAACTCACACCCCTAATAAATTTATCCCATTCAGCACTGTTGTCCCATTGATTTACCACCACTGAAACTAACCTAATCCCCCCCCCCCCCCCCGTTGCCGCCAAATACAGCATAAACGCAACCAGAAGTTTTTAATATGATATTTTTTTTCATATCAATCTTGACCTTTAACATATGAATTACCCATATTTTTTTTTAATGAATTTTAAATTTTGAAGAGCAAAAATAAATTTACTAAATTAAATTTTGTTAAAAAGCCAAGTATGATATGTGAGTTTTTTAAAATGTTAAAACCAAACATGGCCTTAAAGTGGTTATTTACTATTTAAGTTTTTTTTTTTTGTAATTTTCAATAATTCTCTTATTATGCCAAGTGTCATCGTACTAAGTTGGTAGTTACATGTGACACTAAAAACGTGTTACATGAAATCATGTTGTTCTTCCATAATAACTAGTATAGATGTTAATGAAATAGTGGGTTAGTGGTATAGCTTAATTATATATCTAGGAATTACTTAAAATCACTACGAAAAAGTGTAAGTGTAAGTGCAAGTGTGAGGAATGAGAATAAGATAAAATTTTAAGATATATTGTATGTTTTCTTCAAATTCTCTCATTGTCCTCCTCCTCATATTTGTGAGAGTGAGTTTGAGTGAACCTCTGTCTCCAACAAAGTGGTATCAGAGCCGCAACGGTCCTGATAGATGTTGTAGCATTAATATTTTAGTCACTATAGTTGTAGAAAAAGGTATCCAAAACTGATATTTGGTATGAAAAATGTTCTCAAATTAGAATGAGGAGTGTCCTTTCATTGTATCTCAGACTATGTTATTTGTGGGATGTGGTCAGTGAAGAACTGCATAGTTTGTCAAAAAGAGTTCGATAAAAGAAAGAAGAAAAGACACTTCTAGTGTTGCAGAAGGCCGTCCATATAGACATACATATGGATGTGCATTGGAGATGTAAGATCTCCAAGTGATATTTGACAAATGATCGAGGTCATTACTTCCAACCGTAGACGTGACTTCTTACCCAAAGAGTATAGGGTACAAAGCTCAGAAGAAGATGAATTCACAAAAAAAAAAAGATGGTGAATATCTCGAGGAAGAAACTCTAATGCAGAATGAAAATGAGTTTCACGTTTCCAAAGTTAAGAAAACAGAAAAGACAAATGATGAAGATGAAGATGAGTTATAGGCTTTTGAAGCCAATGAGAACGAAGAGTTGACAAATAGAGAAGAGCTATTTGAAAATATGGAGGAGAGCGAGAACATAAATGGTGATGACAATGTTCAAAAAGAAGAGATGGAAAATGAGAACATTGACAAAGAGGTAAAAGTTTACGAAGGTCAAAACGTGGACAGCTCAGGTATGACTTTTAATTTTTCTTTAAGAAAAGAAAATATCTTTGGGTCATTTTGAGGATAGGTCTCACAAATTTTGAAGAAGGAAGTGATGATTACCTCTTCATGTCTAAGAATGATGTGGCAGTGCCACAAGGATATGCCGCTAAGTTGATGGTTTGAAAATGTTTTTCATTGAAAATCATCGTAGTGACTTGCTTTTCATGCCTGCAAAGGAAAATAATTTTGTGAAAAGTCAAATAAGCTATCTTCAACTTGGTGTGGAGAATTGTTGAGTGAAATAGGTTGGGTGAACATGAAAACATTTTTGGACCTAGAGGAGTTACCTGAAATGTCCAAAGAAAATGGTCAAGATCCAGTATGCACACAAGTGATAAAGAAATACTAGAAGTGCAAAAAGAAGATGACCCACATGCGATACATGTCAAAGAAACGACGAAGAAGATTGTTGTTATTGATAGAATTGGAGATGAATACCACTATTGGCACCTATCAAGTCCCTCAATCATGAAGAATGTTTGAAGACACGAGTCAGGGTTAGGGGGGAGATTGTTAAATAAACTTGATTTAGTTCTTTAGAGTGGTGACTAATGAAAAATAAACTTGATTTAGTCGTGTTAGTGGATTATCAAGTTGCGTATTAGTGGTGCATAAGTTACAAGTCCATTAGTTATATATGCTTAGTGCAAGTAGTGGGCTAATATATATTAATAAAATATTAGGTTAGTGGTAACTTAATGATATGTCTAGGAGTAGCTTAAAAGCATTATAAAAAGGTTTAAGATGGTCCAAGTGTGAGGAATTAGAATGACATAAAATTTTAAGGTATATTGTAGAGGTCGCAATAACAACTCAAACCCATTTACCCACCCAAATCTGCAATTCACCCAAACCCACCCATTAAATAATTGGGTCTAAATGGGTCAACAATTATTGAATTCAATAACTTATGGGTTTAAATGGTTTTAATTGGGAAATTTTGAAACAGCAATGACCAGATGCAAGGCCAAGCCACCGCCACCGATCTCACCCCCGGCCATTGTCATCGCCACTGTCTCCACCTGCCGTCGCTGCCACTGCTGTCCCCCATCTCTGCCTTCCCATCATGATGGTGCTCAAATCTGCCCGTCTCGCCTTAGTCTCCAGCCATTATCGTCAGTGTCGCTGCCGTCTTCACTTACCATTCACTACAAGAAAACAGGGTTTTAGCGACAGGGTAATCCGTCACTAAAAGCCAAAAATCCGTCGCTAAAATAATTAGCGACGGATTTACCGTCGCTAAATATCCCTCGTATAAAAGCCCGTCACTAATAGTTTAGCGACGGAATTTTTAAATCCGTCGCTAAATATGTCATTTTTACCGACGGATTTATTTTTAATTAGCGACGGATATTCCGTCGCGAATTATATTTTTTAGAGACGGATTTATATTTTCGAGACGGAATATTCCGTCGCTAAATAACTGATTGTAGGAATACTTTAGCGACGGAATTAATCCGTCGCCAAAAGTCAATTTTTTTTTTGAATTTTTTTTTATTTTTCAATTACCCAGACCTGTAATACAATTTTCAAATCTCAACAACAACGCGCAATAATCAATACAGAAAGAAATATATATAATCAATTATAAAAAAAATTTATAATAAAAAAAATTCATATATGTACAAGCCGGGAACCGGATATAGCCGGTTAGGAGAGGGGAGAAGAGTACAAGCCGGGCACGGGGGGGGGGGGCTAGGAACGGGCACGGGAAGGGGCTCATCAGGGGTTCCCGAGTCCCGGATCTGGATCCTGCTGATCCGGGGCCGGGGCGGCCTGTCCAGCAGTGCCCTGCTCCCTGATCATCCGGCACACCACTGTAGCAATGCGCTGGATCTCCTCGTCGTCCAACTGAGGCCGAGGAGCCGGTGTCTGTGGAGGGGCAGCAGGGGGTGAGGACGCTCCTATCACGGCACGAGCAGTCGTGCTAGGCAGGCCGCGTATGCGGCCTTTCGGCCGATTCACGACCTCCGGCGTATCCAGCCATCGCTTCAACCCCCCAGTACTCGCAGCCGTACTAGTGGACGCTGATGGCTGTCCGGACTGCTGCTCGGACCCCCTTAGCTGTTCATACGAGGCCTGCAAAAATAGTGGTTTAACGATATGTTAGGGCATTAATTAACGAAACAGACATTGAGGATAGAAAGAAAAAACATTAACTTAAATAAATTGACTCACATCGATCCGCCGGGCAATATCTGAAATATAGTCGCCCGCCCGGTGCGTCTCGTCCTTGTCCTTCTTCCGCACGTGCGTCTGATTATACGTCAGAGCTACGACCTCATCGTCCTCCAGATCCGGGTGCTCGACCGCGTTCTTGTGTCGGACGATGTCGTGTGGCACCGACCCCCCCGTGTGCGTCGGATCTTTGTTCTGTCTGGTCCCGCTCTTACTCTTGGCGTCCCAACCTGGATCCGCAGCCCACCGATCTATCATCTCCCCATACACGGTGAGATATCCAATGTGGGGGATATCTCGCCATGTCCGTCATCGGGGCACCCGGGCAGCGCCTTCTTCGCCCGGTCCCGTGCATCGTGGAGCCATCGGCGGTAATTCTTGCCGATGTAGGCAAAGAAAGCCTGCTGCCCCAGTACCTGCTGCTGAGGCGTGTCAAACGTGAACCCCTCCTGTAAGGCATTCAATAACACAAATTAACAACATAAAACAAACTGTAATTAAACATTTACTAACGCTGAAAAAAATACTTCACCGTACCAGCCACTCCTCCCATAGGGCCTCCCTCGCAGCGGCATCCCAGTCCTTCCAGTACAGGCGTGGCTCGAAGAATCGGCCCTTCACAAGAACGCCGATCTTCGTCCTCGCCATATTCTCCAGGATCCTGCCAAAGAAGTAAATAAATTAATTAATACAGTTCAAATATAAATTAACACCCCAAAATTTTAAAATAAGGCATGAGGTGATATTTTTAGTACTTACAGGCCCTCCTGCGTGAGCGTAACTCTCTGTTTACGCTGGGGGTCGATGCGTACCCCGCGTGTCGGACCACGGCCTCGTCGAGATCCTACAAAACACAGACATTAATACAGTTCAAATATAAGGCTAGCGAAAATGTACGAAACACCGTTATCAACTATACCTGAGGTAGAACCCACGGAAGATGGAGAATGCACGCGCGTGTGGGATGAATCTGCGTCGGGCTGGGGCGACGGCTCGAGCTGGGGCTGGGGCGACGGCTGGGGCTGGGGCTGGGGCGACGGCGATGGCTGGGGCGACGGCGACTGACGGCTGGGGCTGGGCCCCCGATGGCTGTCCGCGATCACTCTGTGCCTCGTCATCAGTAGGCAATGACGAGGTGGGACTAACCGGGGAGGAAGCAGCTCGGCGTCCAGCCCGGCCACGAATAGCCCGTATCCTATCCATATCTGACTTCATATAGATTATATACAAAGACATTAACACGTGAAAAACAATAATTTAGGCATAAATCATCATCGGCACTATATATATATATATATATATGAACGGATGTGCAAAAACACATCAATAAACACCAAGTTCTAAAATGTTACTACATTTTTCCCGTGATGTTACAACATTACAAGTCAATCATTTTCAGTTTGCGAATCATCTTCATCACTTTCCTCGTCGCCCTCTTCTTCGTGGGACTCGTCGTCCTCTTCATCTTCTAATTCATCCTCTTCATCAGTAGACTCGGTCACATCATCTCCAACACTTTCAACATCTTCCGCGTCATCATCTACGACTTCTTCTCCCACAAGAAGTGTTGTTGGAAGAGGAAGATCGTCCTCCTCGTTGTTGACCTCAACAGGGAACAAGACACGTGGTTGGTCGGCTTGAAAGGAGTCTAGCTCACTGTCATATGTCACGGGCAATTTCTTGGACTTGATAGTTGTATACCAATGAGATTTGGGATTGGCGACGTCCTCCGCGTAAAAGACTTGTACAGCTTGACTAGCAAACACAAAGGGCTCGTCTGATGCAAGTCTTGACTTGACATTGACATCTACAATCCCTTGAGAGCTAACACGGATTCCTCTACTGCATGTGACATCGAACCACGTACACTTGAACATTACCAGGCGGTTTTGGGAACCCAGATATGTTAGCTCAACAATCTCATCTAGCTCTCCGTAAAAATCCATGCAATTCTCGGCATAACAGTCGCCGTTGACCAAGACTCCACTGTTTTGGGTTTGTTTTGTTCGGTCATCATCTTTTACGTTAAACCTAAACCCGTTGATGATATAGCCTCCGTAACAGGATGTTTGTTTGTTAGGGCCTTCGGCTAGTAATTTCAAGCATGAGGCCACTGGTCTATCCATTGACTGAACCTATTGTAGATGACGGTAAAAATTAAGGATAAATCAGTATACTAATTGGCCACAGAACTGTATATAACACATAATATAATTTCGTTAAATAATCTTACACGGATTTTGAACCACTGTACAAATTGTGATTTCCGATGAGATTCAAGTCCAGCGGGATCAGTGATTAAAGATTCCGCATCGAACTCACTGCAAACCAATATAGTTAACTCGCTTAACACACACTTTCAATTATGTACAGCAATGTAAGTGAATTAAGACTTTAACTTACTCAACGAATGCCGAAACTTCATCGCAATTTAGAAGGGCATATATTGTTGCAGCACTGTACTCTTCATCTGTTAGCCATCGAGTATACGTTCGGCCGAACGGACTACCTGACTGCTTGAATATTGACAATTGCCCTTCCAAATTTGTGCTTGCTCCGGGATCATTTCGGCCTAGTTGATTTAACCTTGTACCAACATTAGGCCCGAAATATTGACTACAAAAGTTTACAAGTTCTTCCATTACGTAAGCCTCCGCAATTGAGCCTTCAACCCGAGCCTTATTACGGACTTTTTTCTTTAAATGGAACATGAACCTAGAAGTTTAGCGAATCGAGTTAGGTGGAATATCAATGATAACAGATGTCGCATTAAGTGTAAACGAACAACTATAACAATTTAAGGATTACCTCTCGAAGGGATACATCCACCGATATTGCACGGGTCCACCCATCTTAGCTTCATATGCCAAGTGAACAGGCAGATGCTCCATTGAATCAAAGAACGAAGGTGGGAAGATTTTCTCCAGCTTGCAAATCGTCACCACAATGTTCTTCTCAAGCACTTCCATGTTACTCACCCGGATCGTAGAAGAGCATATATCTCGAAAGAAATGAGATAATTCAGTCAAAGTCTCGCAAACAACCCGTGGCAACAGTCCCCGGAAGGCAATAGGAATGAATCTCTCCATGAATACGTGGCAGTCGTGACTCTTCATCCCTTGGAACTTGCATTCCGATACATTGCAACAACGAGATATGTTGGACGCAAACCCATCCGGAAGCTTCAAATTCTTAACCCACTGACAGACCTTCTCCACTTGTTTCTTGTCTAGACAGTAAGGTGCTTTCGGAAGTATGGTCCTCCCACTGACTGTCCGAGGATGCAATTCACGGCGTACACCCAACTGTTGTAGATCCCTTCTCGCTTTAAGGTGATCTTTCGATTTGCCCTTGACATTCATCACTGTGTTGAACACATTATCAAAAACGTTCTTCTCAATATGCATCACATCCATGTTGTTTCGGATAACGAGCGTCCTCCAGTAGGCTAACTCCCAGAAGATACAAAATTTTCTCCAGTTGTGCTCTTTCCCGAACCCTGCAATCTTCCGATCCGGCACACCCTTACCGTGTGGTATGTCAGTATCAAGTGCCTCCAGGTGTGAGAGTACTTCTTCACCAGATGGGTAGTCCAGTGTGACAACCTCACGCTCGATTGTCCCGTCAAATTTATCCTTCTGCCTACGAAACTGATGGCCCGGTGGCAAAAGCTTACGGTGACATCCGAACCACGAGGCCTTTCCGCCGTGCTTTAACGTATGACCGGGGTTCACGCCCATACAAGCAGGGCATGCTAGCTTCCCATGTGTGCTCCAGCCACACGTCATTCCCAATGCGGGGAAATCATGTATAGTCCACATCAAAGCAGCCCTCATCTGAAAATTTTGTTTAAGGGATGCATCATATGTTTCGACTCCATGATTCCATAATTGTTTTAACTCATCAATCAACGGCCTTAAATACACATCTATGTCCTTACCGGGACTCTTCGGCCCCGGAATAAGCAACGACAAGAACATATACGGCTTCTTCATGCACATGCCTGGTGGAAGGTTGTAAGGGACAATAATAACAGGCCAACAGGAGTAAGGCGTGGTAGACTGACCGAAAGGGTTGAACCCATCGGTTGCCAGACCAAGTCTAACATTCCGAACTTCCTGAGCAAAGACTGGATGCCTGCGGTCAAACTCCTTCCACGCCTCTCCATCAGCTGGGTGTGTCAGCACATCGGCATCGTTGCTGCGAGTCTCACGGTGAGCCCTCATATGTTCAGCTGTATTGGAGGAGTAGTACATTCTCTGAAGCCGTGGTGTGACCGGGAAATATCGCAATATCTTCCATGCAATGTTTTTCTTCTTCCCTTTGTCCGGTTTGTACCTCGAATGATCACATACTGGACATAATGACAAATCCTTATTCTCTTTCCAGAATAATACACAATCGTTATTGCACGCATCTATCCGGTCATAGCTCAACCCAAGTTTCCTCATCATCTTCTTCGCGTCATAGTACGACGGCGGTAGCTTTTCACTTTCGG